>VMDO01025321.1:0-28417 GCA_007922755.1 Pedetes capensis
CCTCTCATTGTTCAGGGGTCTCCCGAGGGATGGTGGCTCCCAGGAAGAATAAGTCAGAACCTTTAATCCAGAACTACACTGTGAAAAGAGGAGGGCCCTCCACCACGTCTGGGTTGTAAGACAAAAGTCCCGGTACCGCACTGGTATTTGTTCCATTATCCTCTGTATTTTCTATATATTTGTAAATTGTTAAAGAATAAAGCCCGGCGCGGTGGCGCACGCCTGTGATCCCAGTGGCTCGGGAGGCAGAGGGGGAAAGATCACAAGTTTGAGACCAGAGGCAGTCTGTGTAACTTAGCGAGACCCTGTCTCAAAAAGTCAAAAAAAATGGGCTGGGGGCACAGCTCAGTGGTCCAGCACTTGCAAAGCATGCAAACGCGAGGCCCTGGGTTCAACCCCAGTACTGCAAAAAAGAAGAAGAAGAAGAAGAAGAAGAAGAAGAAGAAGAAGAAGAAGAAGAAGAAGAAGAAGAAGAAGAAGAAAGAGAGAAAGAAAAACAAAGGAAAGTGTTAGAGAGGTAAGCTAACACAGGGTAATCTAACTGGGAAAATGTCCATTTATTTTTCCCATAGGGAACAACCCACTCTCTTAATAAACATCAGGTCCCATCACATGTTACCACGTGGCACATTCAGTCAGCCAACCCAACAGCATTTGGAATCTTGCTCATGTGGACAAGGACCTTTCAGAGACTCTGCAGTGTTTACGGGTGGCATACACAGCCTCCCGTGTGTGAATGCCGTCAGTCCCCCGCCTGGGGTACTTACTGGAAGAGGGTGTGCTGCCCTGTGAGTCCTCCCGCTGGTGACCGCCTGTGCTGCGTGCCGTGAGCTCTCGTCCTGCCACCTCTGTCAGGAGCAGTGCCCGGCCCCGCTTCCCTGGAGAGCTGAGGGTGGTTAGAGTCTAAAATCCGTGTTTTAAAAATAGCGTGTTCCACAGCCCTGGTAGTTTACCCAGGAAGCAGGATTCCTTGCAGTTGTTAAACGTTTGTTCTCTGTAGTAGCCCATCGGTCAGGAAACAGCAGGTGCTCCGGGTTGTGTCTGACACAGAGAGGTGGAGCAGCTGATCTCTTAAACCAAGTTCAAAGTGCAGGGTGGACCCCGAGGTCACATATGGGACTTTGCTTTGTGAGTCCACAGGGTGAAGCTGTGATCCAAGGACAGACAGACAGTTCCCTCCCTCTCAGGCCCAGCCATGACAGAAGTTGCTAACCTGCCCCTGCTTAAATTGATCGTTAGAAGTTTTGTTGTGGAGTCTTGGTAGAAACAGTCTGCAGACTTCCACTCAAACCTCTTGTCTCATGCTGCCTCTCGTTGCTGTGGTTGCTCTACATTTGTTGTTGCTGTTAGGTGCCATCAAGTTGAGTTAGTCTCATAGCAACCCTATGTACAAAATGAAACACTCCCCAACTCTGTGCCAGGCACATGGTCTTTTCTATGTTTAAGCCCAGTGTTGCAGACACTTTGTCAATCCATCTAGTTGAGGGTTTTCTTTTTTTCCGTTGACCTGCCACTCTCCCAATCATGATGACCTTCTCCAGGGATTGGTCCCTCCTGACAACGTGCTCAAAATACATAAGATGCAGTCTAGCCATCCTTGCTTCCAAGGAGCACTCTGGTTGCACCACTTCCAGGACAGATCTGTTGGTTCTTTTGGCAGTCCATGGTGTACTCAATATTCGTCTCCAGCACCATAAATCAAAAGCATCGATTCTTCTCCTGTCTCCCTTATTCAGTGTCCAGCTTTCACAACCATATGATGTGACTGGAAACACCATGGCATTTATTTCCAGGGTCAGCCCCTCTGTGTCATTAAGTAGAGCTTAAGCCATTTCACTCACACCTCAGTCTTTTAAGAAAGCTTGTCAGTTGCTTTCTTTTGTTTTGTGTTTGCATGATATACTGTACATTTTATGCTTTTACTTTTAACTCTCCTGTTCTATACTTAATTTTTGTGTTTTATGAACATCATTTAATTAGAATTTGCTTTGTTATCTCCAGTCTGACAATCTTTGTTTTAAAATACAGCATTTTTAAGCTCACATTTAGTGTATTTGTTCACAACTTGGAGTTTTAATCCACTTTCTATTCTTTACTACCTGTCTCAGTTGTTCCCAGTTGCTTTTGCACTCATTTCTTATTTCTTTTGAGTTGGGCAAGTGTTTTCATAATTCATATTTCTCCCTTTTTAAATTGTTAGTCATGCATGCTGTTTTTATTCCTTTAGTTATCACCCCACATTTACAACACACAATCTTTTCTCATGGCAATTAATGTCTAAGTACTTTTTACCACCTTCCAGTTGATCCAAGAACTTTGCACTCTAACCCTGTGTACTCCCTCATACTTTTTGTGCATCTTTGTGAATTTTAATTCCATATAAACTTCAAGTTGCACAGACACAGTTCTATTTTAAGTTGGTATTTACTTGGAGGGGCTGGGATTTAGCTCAGTTGGTAGAGCGCTGCTCTGCAGTCTCCGAGGACCCAGGTTCGATTCCCAGCACCGGAAAAAAATGGGAGAAGGATATGGCAATCCACTCCTGAGGCAATCCCAAAACAATCAGCCATTGAAAACCCTATGAGGGCCGCTGAGTCAGACATGACTCCATGGCACCTAACAACAATAACAATTTACTTAGATTGCACACCCTTACCTCTGGAGTCTGCCCTGTTTCCTGCCTTCTGGAGTCATCTTCTTACTCATAAACCTCCCTCTGCCGTCTGGCAACACAGTCCTGGCAGTGAATTCGCCCACTTTTTGATTGCCTACAGTCAACTAATTTTGCCTTCCATTTGAGGGTGTTTTGACAGTGCTAAACTTCTGGCTGGCAGTGACTTTCTCTCATGGCACTGGGGACGCCCCTCACAGTTTCTCTCCAGCAGTCACTGCCAGACTCACCCCCTTCCTTGGCAACTCTGAGTCATTTTCTCTGGGGGCCATGAAGACATTTTCCTTTGTCGGTGGTTTTCAGCAGTTAGACCCTTACAGGACCTGAAGTGGTTTCTTTATATTTCTCTCTCGGGGTTCAGAGTGTCTGATCTGTTACTGGCTTAATCATTGCAGAAATTCTTGGCTAGGTGTTGTTAGTTGCCATTGAGCCCGGTCAGACTCATAGCAACCCTATGGACGGCAGAATGAAACTCTCCCTGATTCTGTGGCAGGCACACTATCTTTTTTATGTTTAAGCTCACTGTTGCAGGTACTTTGTCAGTCCATCTAGTGGAGGGTCTTCCTTTTTTCCGTTGACCTGCCACTCTCCCAAACATGATATCCTTCTCCAGGGACTGGTCCCTCCTGACATATCCAAAATACATAAGATAGAGTCTAGCCATCCTTGCTTCCAAGGAGCACTCTAGTTGCACGTCTTCCAGGACGCATCTCTTGGTTCTTTTGGCAGTACACGGTATAGTCAATACTTGCCTCTAGCACCATAATTCAAAAGCATCAATTCTTCTCCTGTCTTCCTTACTAAATGTCCAGCTTTCACAAGCATATGATGTGACTGAAAATACCAAGGCATGAGTCAGGCACATCTTCATCTTCAATGTGACATCTTTACTTTTAAACACTTTAAAGAGGTCTTTTGCAACAGCTTTTCCAAATGCAATGCATCTTTTGATTTCTTGACTCCAGTATTTCCTCAAATATTTTCTACTTCATTCCCTTCTCCTTCTGAAACCCCATTTGCACCTATGTTCGGTGTTTTCACCATTTCCCACATATTTTCTTACTATTTTTTTCTACCTTTTCCATTATTTTGTGTCTCTCTGCTTTAATTACACATGTTCTGCAGGTCCAATTTGTAATACTTTCATTTACTGTGTCTCATCTACTGTTAGCCCCATCTACTTCATTCTTAATTTCAGAGGCTTCTAAGTTTCAAATTTTCTACCACATTTTCTTAATCAATTTCATTCTCTAATAAAATTCTCCATCTCTTCCTCTGTTTTCTTTGTTGTTGTTAGGTGCCATGGAGTTGATGTCCGACTCGTAGTGACCCTATGTACAACAGGCAGAACAGTATTGTTAGTGCTTCTCTGCTATTCATAGGGTCTACAATAACTGATTCTTTTTTGGGAGTGGGTTGCCGAGTCCTTCTCCCACGCCTACAGCACCTGATATTCCCAGGTGGTCTCCTATCCAAGGACTAACCAGGCCCGACCCCACTTAGCTTCTGAGATCTGATGGTATCGGACAGTGGTACAGCTGCAGGCATCTGTTTTCTAGTATATACTAATCAGCATGATTTTATAGACCATGTCTTAATCACCAACATGTGCATCTTTTTCTATTGCCTGGTTGTTGGGGGGTGGGGGTGTTTGGGGGAATTCTTTTCCCTCTTTTTAACTTGGCCTTGGATTACTTAGTGCTGTTTCTAGCATACTCAGTGATTTTCTTGAATTAAAAAAAAAAAAAATGCACATTGGCAGGTTTGGGTTGATTCCTGCTTCAGTGAGGGCTGAATTTTCAGCAATAGGTGGCAGGTCTGCCTGAGCCAGCCCGCAAGCCCTTTTCAGGCTGTATTCATCTCAGACTTTTGAAGGCTGGCACGGAAGTCGGGTCACAGCTCTGCAGGGCCAGAGAGGAGAGCCTGGAGCCCCTGGCCTTGCCCTGAGTTCTGGTTTTCAGCTCCGAGCGCAGGAGATTTTGAAACTTCTCCCAACATGTGCCTCCTGGCTGTTGCCTTTTGCTCTGCTTCTGGCCCCCCACTCGTCACATGGCCCTTGGGAGCTTTCGAAACAGGAAATGGTATCCAGGGTCATTGAGGGGAGCTGGGAGGCTCCTCTGTTTCTCTCCCCCAGAGTTATTGCTGCCCACGCCTCTGCCTGGGGGCCTCACCCTCCGCTTCTGTCCACTGGGCCTGCTGAGACCCTCACAGGCTCCGCTTGGCCTCCCCGCGCTCCCGCAGAGAGCAAGGAGGTGTGGGCACCAGCTCACGCGGCAGCCCCTCCCCGGGCCGCTGTCCAGCACCGTGGACGCCGCTGGAAAATCACGTCAGCCCTTCAGAGAGGAGCATCACACGGGCTGCTCCTAGGCAGCTGCAAGCAGAGGTTCTCTGTAGCATGCATTTCCTACGGCTTCGGAACTTGTATGCTGTATTTAAACCCCGGGGCGGAAGTCCTGATCCAGGACGTGTCTCATGCTTGTTCCCCAGTGATCTCAAGCAACAAAAAGTCGTTCTGTCTCAGGAATGCTGAACTTCATACCTACCAGATCAGTATACACTGTCAAAACGTTTATAGAGTGCCTCGTCGGAGTAGGTATTCACACAGCTATAAAAGGCACAGACCCTCATTAATTCAGGGAAAAAAGAATTTACCAAGCCTATAGCGAGCACCTCCTGTTTCAGGTCACTGGAGTGAGCTGGGTAGGTGGTGATTAGATGGATATGAACGGGTATTGGACATAGTCTGCCCCTCAAAGTCAAGTCAAGTATCTGAGTAGGTCTTCTCCAGGGAAAAACTTGTGTTACCAGAAAGTTAAAGCAAGATATCACATAAAGTTAGGCCCAAAGAACCACCCATTGACACTTGGTGGGTGTTGCAGAATTACAGGAGACGACTTTGTTGGAATGTGGGCCAGGCAGAAGGCTAGAGAAGTAACTTTCCAAAGCTTGTCTACTGCACAGAGTATGGGTATGTGAATGGAGAAAACTTAAAATGAGGCTCAAGAAATACTAAAGCTGAAAGGCTAATGTGAGAGTTGTTTTGGGTGGGAGAGAGGCTCACCATGCTCTAGACAGGTGATCCGACAAGGCTTGTGGTCAGAACTGGAAAAGCCACTGGAGCTGGCAGCTCCTGAAGGGCTGAACTAGAGAACGTGCAGAGGCTGCAAAGGGGCTTGGTAGATGTCAAGGAAGAGAGAGGACCGTCGTGAGGACTTCGGGGCCCCAAGACCATATGAGTAGACTGTCCAACAGGAACACGCCCCCACCGCTGTTCCCAGGAGCACATTCTCAAAAAGAGACCAGTGAAACCACCTTTAATAATGCATTCTATTTAAATATTTAGATCTGAAAACATGTCAGTTCAACATGTAATCAAAACAAAAGAACATTAATTGAGCCGTGTGACATTCTTGTGTTCACAGTGAGACTTCGGAGCCATTTATCATTGTACAGCATGGCTCAGCTTGGCAGCAAAATTTTTGTTGCAACTACTTGATCTGTATTTTGATTTTATGAAGTTTACAGTGAAACGTTATTCAAAGATACCTCACTTGTACAAACATACTTCAAAATTTTTAGCAAACCAATTGGGCACTAGATGTCATTTTCCTTTAATACTCACATTGACGTTGACAAAGCCAGCTCATCTTTTTTAGCATCAATTTATCTTTAAAGCAAAAGCATATTATTTACAAACTTTCTGCCCAATTAAGTAAACTTGCTAACTCTTATATTTAACTCAGTATTGCTAATGTAAAACTTGAAGGAGTGATGCATGGATTAGAAAGCAACTCTTAATGTATTGATATGGAAAGAGTAACCCTCAAATACTTATGGTATTTATATGGTGCTATTTATTTTAACGAGGGCTGGGATTTAGCTCAGTTGGTAGAGCATTGCCCTGCAGTCTCTGAGATCCTGAGTTCTATTCCCAGCACCACAAAAATGGGAGAAGGACGTGGCAATCCACTCCCAAGGCAATCCCGAAAAACAATCTGCCATTGAAAAACCCTATGAGGGTTGCTATGAGTCAGACACAACTCAATGGCACCCAACAACAATTTATTTTAACAGCAATAACAACAACTTATTTTAATAGGCTAGGGTTGGTAGAGAGGCTCAGTTGGTAATAGGCTCAGTTGGTAGAGATCTACACTGCACTCTCTGAGACCCTGGGTTCAACCCCCAGAACCACAAAAATGGGAGAAAGACCTGGCAGCCCACTTCTAAAGCAATCAGCCATTGAAAACCCTATTAATATCAGAGAAGTGCTGGCATAGTGCCAGGCATGGCACGGTGTCAGGGAGTGTTTCATTCTGTTGTACACAGGGTAGCTATAAGTCAAACCTGACTCCATAGCGCCTAACAGCAACAACACTTATTTTAATTAAAGTATTTTATATATGGGGACCAACACTGAGCCATAATTAATGAATTGGCAACATGACACCAGTTGGATTTCAGAATTGCTATGGGCCAGTGACTGCTAGATATTCCCATTTTCTCCATTCTTAAATAGAAATTGCTATCATAATAATCATACTCTATTCTTACCATTGTCTGTTAGATAGGGGAATGGGACACAAGGATAAATAACTTGTTTCTTTAGGCAATAGGTCTTCAGGGTGAGGGAAGCCATTCCCAGAAACCCAAACTCAAGTCATCTACTGCATTGGGACCTAAATTGGCTGGTGAGATCATGGACTTCAAACTTCAGCCTCATGTAATTTATAGGATGCTGCCCATTGGCAAGTGTACATTCTAGGTAAGGTAGATGTAAATAATTTATAGGCAAAGAGATTATTAGCCATTGAAAACCCTATGAGGGTCACTATGAGTCGGATACCGACTCGATGGCACCTAACAGCAACAACACTTATTTTAATTAAAGTATTTTACATATTGATTCATGGTAGAACAGCACATCACATCATGGGTCCCTATTCCCCAGAGTGAGCTGGTACTGGTCCTTGGCCTCTTAGGAACCGCGCCACACAGCAGGAGGTGAGGGGCAGATGAGTGAGTGAAGCTTCATCTGCATTTACAGCTACTCCCCATCCTGAAGTCACCCCCACAAAACCCAGTCCATGGAAAAACTGTCTTCCACCAAACCATTCTCTGGTGCCAAAAAGGGCAGGGACCACTGCATCATTACTAGTTAGGATTTACATCATGAAAAGTTTTCATCTCAGCATCACCTTTCACACCTCGCCACATCACAGGTGAGCTTCCCTTTCCCGAGGGAACTCCATGAGACGCAGTGAGGAAAGAGGAAATGAAGGCAGCACTGTGACTGCTCTCCGCTGCTGAGTGTGTGGAAAGCATCATTCTGGTTCCCAGGATCTTGGTGTGGAACTGGCAGAGGCAGGTCTCCCCTCCTCATCTCCTGTCACTCCCACCCACTCCACAGCCTCTCAGGGATTTGCAGCCTTCACTGCATCTATTGTAAAATTTTAATGCCCACATTCTTGATGTTTTTTATAACACTATTTCAGAAAATGGAACATAAATATTTTCATTTGGATTATACCAGGGAATGAAGCACTAATGGAAACATCACCTTCTTCTTTTAAATTCCTAATGACTTTCATCAAATTCAGATTTTTGTTCGCCCATAGCTGGAGGTGTGCAACAGAACTGTATCCTTTCACCATATCTCTTCAATTTCTATGCAGAGCAAATAATCTGAAAAGCTGGACTTTGTGAAGAAGAACGTGGCATCAGAATTGGAGGAAGACTCATTAACAATGTGCATTATGCAGATGACACAACTCTGCTTGCTTATAGTGAAGAGGATTTGAAACATTTACTGATGAAGATCAAAGAAGAGGATTTGAAACATTTACTGATGAAGATCAAAGAACATAGCCTTCAGTATTGATTGTGACTAAACATCAACAAAACAAAAATCCTTACAACTGAGTCAGTATAGAACTTCACAATAAATGGAGAAAAGATTGAGGTTGTCCATGATTTTGCTTTACTTGGTTCTATAACAAACACCTGTGGCAGCAGAAGTCAAAAAATCAAAAGACGAATTGCTTTGGGAAAAGCTGTGGTAAAAGATCTCTTTAAAGTAAAGTAAAGAAAACTAAAGATGTCACACTGAAGACGAAGGTGCACCTGACTCATGCCGTGGTATTTTCAGTCACATGGTATGGTTGTGAAAGCTGGACATTGAACAAGGGAGACATGAGAAGGATTGATGCTTTTGAATTATGGTGCTGAGGATGATTATTGACTATACCATGGGCTGCCAAAAGAACCAACAGATCTGTCCTAGAAGAAGTGCAATCAGAGTGCTCCTTGGAAGCAAGGATGGCTAGAATGTGTCGGATGTATTTTAGACATGCAGTCAGGAGGAACTGATCTGTAGAGAAGGACATCACATTTGGGAAAGAGAAAAAAAGGAAAACCCTCCACTAGATGGACTGACACAGTGTCTGCAGCAATAAGCTTAAACACAAGTAAGATCATGTGCCTGGCACAGAATCAGGGAGTATTTCGTGCCACTGTTCATAGGGTTGCTATGAGTCGGACTCAACTCGACAGTACCTAACAATAGCAACAACATCTGGAGCAGTGTCTGTCAGGATAGACACTAATATTTTCATATATAAAGGAAATTCTCCCTTGATAGAAATATGAAAAAGGTGTTACACTACAATTTTATAGTCAACTAATTGACATTTATGTATAAATTTGAAGGTTCCTTTGAAATTAAGTATCTCCAAAGTATTAATTGCCCAGTGAGTTTTTCTTAAACACACAACTCATCTAAAACTAAACAGAGGTATTTGCAGTTTTTCAAGCTTTAAATTCATAGATCTTTTTAAAAATGTTCTGGGCATTAGTCTGGCTTAATTGAAAATCTTTTGCTTTTAAAAAAAATCTTTTTTAGTCTATTTAAATTTCTCCAACAAAACTTCCATAAATAAAATTTTTACCATCTCCCCAACTAGAAATTGTTTTTCTTTTTTGCACAAGAATTCAAACTGTTTGACAGCCAAAGTTGTTTAAATTTTTTGTCATTTTTTAAATTGGGACAAAATAAATACGACATAAAATTTACCATTTAACCATCATAAAGTGTATGATTCGGTGGTACTAGGAGAGCTTCTGCTATGTTGTATAACTCCTCGCTGTCTACTTCAGGATGTTCCCATCAGGAACCCTACGCCCATTAAGCAGCCGCTCACTGCCCCCAGATCCTGGAAACCCGTCTCTGCTTTCTGACGGTGTGCACTGACCTATTCGGACGGAAAGTGTCTTATAAATGGCTCATACAGTACAGTATGCAGCCTCTCTGCCAGCTTCTTTTGTTCAGCCGAGGGTCTTAAGATCTGTCCATTTTGCAGCATGTGTCAGTATTTCCTGCCTGTTTATTGTTGATTATATTTGTTGTTGTTAGGTGCCGTCAAGTCGGTATCCGACTCATAGCGACCTCATAGGGTTTTCAATGGCTGACTGTTTTGGGATTGCCTTGGGAGTGGATTGCCAGGCCCTTCTCCCATTTTTGCGATGCTGGGAATTGAACTCAGGACCTCAGAGACTGCAGGGCAGCGCTCTACCAGCGGATATGCCACATTTTGTTTACCCTTTATCTGTATGTGGATATTTGAGTTGTTTCCATCTTTTGCCTAGCGTGGATAGAGTTCCTACAAACATTTGTGTACATGTTTTCTTTTGAATATCTACTCTCTGCTCCTGGGGGTATATACTAGAAATACAATCCTGGAATACATGGTGATTCTTTTTAACCTATTGGGGAACTGCCAACCTGTTCTCCACCTCAGCTGTACCATGTCACATTCCACCAGCACTGTGAGGGTTCCAGTTTCTCTACATCCTCTCCAACACTTTTTATTCTCTACTCCTTATTATTGTCATTGTTACTGTTGCTGTGCCAATGGGTAAGAAGTAGCATCTCATTGTGATCTCATGTGCTTTCTGACCATTTGTATCCCGTCTTTGGAGACATTTAGTCACATCCTTGGTCAGTTTCCATTTGGGTTGTTTGGTTTCTTATTGAGTTTTAAAGGTTTTTATGTACTCTGTATACTAACTTTATCAGATACGTAGTTTACAAACGTTTTCTCCCATTCTTCAGGGTTTTTTTGACCTCTTGATAATATACTTGGTATATGAAAATTTTTAATTTTCACAAATTTCGCTTTATCTGCTTTTTTATTTATTGTTTGTGGTTTTGCTGTTGTATTTAAGAAACCTAGCAGGGCACCATGGAGCAGACCCATAATCCCGGTGACTTGAGGGGCTGAGGCAGGAGGATGGTGAGTTCAAGGTCAGAGGCAGTCTGTGCAACTTAGCGAGATCTTGTGTCAAAAATAAAAAATAAAAAAGAGGCTGGGGTGTGACTCATTGGTGAAACAATTGCCTAGCATGCATGAGGCCCTTGGTTTAACCCCCCACTGCAGAAGGAAGGACAGAAGGAAGGAAGGAAGGAAGGAAGGAGAGAAGGAAGGGAAGGGAAGGGAGGGAGGGAGGGAGGGACAAGGGAGGGAGAAACATGAGGATTTGGCCCTGTGTTTCATCTCTGGGGCTTGCATTTTTGCTGTTGGCTCATCCTGAGTTAATTCTCACATGTGCTGTGAGGTGAGAGTCCAGCTTTATCCACTTACTCAAAGATACCTTCTGGTCCAATAACAACAGTTGAAAAGTCTGCTCTTTCCCTCTGGAATGTTCTTGGCAGCCTTATCAAGACTCAGCTGCCATAGATCTGTGACTGCCTCCTGGGCTCTCAGCTCTGCCCGGTTGGTCTGCATGCAGAGCCACATTGCTGGAACACTACAGTCTGCCTTAAGCTTTGGATCAAGAAGTGAGCCCTTCCACTCTGTTCTTTTTAAGAACATCTGAGCTGATCGTTTGAGATGCCTTATAACTCCGTGTGACGTTTAGGATCAGCTTTCTGGACTCCCATTGTGCAGGTGTTGGTGTGCCTGATGCCACTCCACGAATCTCTTAGGCTCTGTTCATTTTCTTTGTTCTTTTTTCTCTTCTTCTTCTAAGATTGCATAATTTCCTTTGACCTGTCTTCAAGTTCACTGATTCTCTTTTGCTTTGCTCATATCTGCTTTGGCCTTCTCTAGTGAATTTCTTGTGTCAGTTGTACATTTCAAGCTCAAAATTTCATTTTGGTTACTTTTTGAAATTCCCATCTCTTTATTGAAATTCTGTGCTTGTTGACACACTGTTCTCCTAGCTTCCTCCAGCCCTTTGAACATATTTGAGACCGTTGACTCACAGTTTCTACTTAAGAAGTCCATTTCATGTGGTGTGTGTGTGTGTGTGTGTGTGTGTGTGTGTGTGTGTGCGCGCGCGCGCGCAATACTGGGGGTTAAACCCAGGGCCTCACTTATGCTAGGCAAGTGCTATACTGCTGAGCTGCACTCCCAGCTGCTTTTAAAATTCGTATCTTGCGATAGGGTCTAAATTACATAGGCTGCCTCAGGTCTTGACCTTGAGATCCTCCTGCCTCAGCCTCCCAAGTCACTGGGATTACAAGCAGGCATGCAACCCCAGCACCTGGCTTGTGATTTTTAAAGGACAATTTTCATTCATTTCTTCCCCCCCCCATTAGTAGGCCACACTTTCTTGTTTCTCTTCATGCATCACAATCTTTTTGTTGACATGGGGCTTTCTTTTTATTATTATTATTATTATTATTATTTTAGACAGGGTCTTGCTAAATTATGCAGACTGCCTCTGGTCTTGAACTTGTGTTCCCCCCTCCTGCCTCCACCTCCCAAGTCGCTGGGATACAGGGGTGTGCCAAAGCACCCAGCTGAAATTGGGCATTTTTAATATTATGGTGTGATGACTCCAGAAACAGAATTCTTCCGTTAGGGTTTGTTTTGTTCTTTGATGTTGGTTGTAATTGTTCTTTTACTGGTATTTCTAAACTATTTTGTAAAGATTGTGTTGGTCCTCGTGGCTCTTGAAGCCTCTATACCTGTAGCTGTAGTCAGCTACTTGTTTCACAGGTATTTCCTCAAATGCCTGGAGCGAAAGGGGAAAAACGTAGGAAGAAAGAAAGGAAAGCGTGAATTATCCATGGCCTTGCAGGTTGCCTGTGTTGGCAGCACTGCCCCGGAGCTCAGCCACGCTGCCCACAGCCCTGCCGAGTGTTGGGCTTTGTGCTTGTGCTGAGCCGAAAGCTCAGCTAGAGGTGAGCACGGTTTTCTGAGGACACGCCCCTTTCTGAGAACGTGTGTAGGTCAGTAGGTCCCTCAGTACATGTGGAGGCCTTTCAAAGCCCTGGCTCCCTACAGGTCCTCACTCCCTGCCCTTCCTGTTCAGGCTCCAGAGTAGCTGTCATTTGCCTCAACAGTTAAGTTTGGCCTAAAGCAGCAGCACTTGTCCATTTGGCTTTCGTTGTAGCTATTGCCCAGCCCGAGTGGGTTCTGACTTGGGCAATACAGGAGGCTCCTTGCACCAGTCTGCCGGGAACCACAGACAAGCTGGAACAAACACAATTTCTTGGATTTTTGGAATGCTTCTGGCACTAGAAGAATCCCACAACAGGCCCATGGGCTGCTGTCTTTGGGGTGGCACCATGCTGGGTGTGCGGCGTGGGCCACGTGGCTGCTGACCCTTTCACTGTTTTCTGTAGTTCCGAAGGGGTTGCTTTGGGCAGTTCTGCCAGATTTCCAGTGTTTCGGGGGATTGATGGCCCCAGAGGCCCCTATTCCATCATTTTCCCCGACTTCTTTTGTTGGAATTTTAATTCTGATTTCAGATCACAAAATTGCTTATCAAATTCAATACGCATGTGCTAAAAAACATTTCCCCATCTTACCACCTTATTATCTCAAAGACTTTTAACATAATGAAGAGCTTTTTCATCTTTCTCTACTATAGCAAATTGCAGTAGCCATTCATCATGAAATTTGCAACATGCCCTCGTCCAATTTCTTTGTTAAATGTACTTTCTGGTCATAGCGCTAATTTCTCATCTTCATGTGCATCTACATCAGTAATATTGCCTTCACTTTAAATTCCAAAGTTTTCCCATGCTTATTTTTTAAAGTAGAAAAATATTTATGATTAAAATAACAAGTATTACACTTGATAACTATGATGTTACTAAAACTCATGCTATCTCCATATAATATTGTTAAGTATATCGTGGCCTGCAGCCATAGCCCTGTGGCATTCGATCCCATCAGATCTCGGAAGCTGAGCAGGGTTAGGCCTGGTTAGTACCTGGATGGGAGACCACTTGGGAACACCAGGTGCTATAGGCTTGGGAGATGGACCCAGCAACCCACTCCCAAAAATCAATCTGCCATTGAAAACCCTATGAACAGCAGAGAAGCACTGACAATAGTGTTTCGCCTGTTGTATGCAGGGTCACTTGACTCAACGACACCTAGCAACAACAAGTATATTGCAATATTCCATTCATGAATAGAAAAAATCATTCAAATTAATGGACCGACATCAGCTAGATCAGTAGCTGCTTATGTATAATATAGAAAGAACACATATGCCTGACACACATTGCAATAGTACAGTTGACACATATATACATGTATAGTATAATAGCTGGGCTGGAGTTTAGCTCAGCTGGTAAAGTGCTGCTCTGTGCTCTCCAAGGCCCTGGGTTCAATCTCTAGCACCACAAAAATAGGAGAAAGACTCAGCAGCCCACTCCCGAAACAATCCTGAAAACAATCAGCCACTGAAAACCCTATGAATAGCAGAAAAGCACTGACATAGTGCGGGACATGGCACAGTGTTGGGGAGTATTTCATTCTGTTCTACACAGGGTCACTATGAGTCAGGCCTGACTCGACAGCACTGGACAACAACAAAGTATAAGTTACATATACGATGGACCAGTTAAGGTGAAATATTGTGCTACCAAGACAAGAACCTTACATATAATGGAAAAATGGTTTCAACTGATATTACTTTTAAATTTATTAAAATTAAGTAAAATTTGAAGCCAGTCCTCAGACTAGCCACATTTCAGTATCATTTGTTCTGTGTAGCTCTTGGCCACTAATTGGTCCGCACAGGTCAAGGGTCATGAGAAGGTGAGTGGACAAGTTCAAGCCAGTGTGCCTGGAGAGGGGTGAGGTAGAGTGGGAAGGGATTGCTGCATGCACTTCATTCCCAATAAGCTTCCTTCTCAGGGGATGTGGGGAAGGTGCTGAGGATGGGCAGCGGTGCCCCGTGTGGAGAGATAGACTTAGTGCAGGTCCTGGGCCGCCCTGGGGCCCCAGGGAGGTCTGGGGAAGGCTGCGTGGGGCAAACCGTCCTCAGTGTTCGTGGGAGGGGAGAAAATCAACTTCCCAAGAGGCTTATTTCCCACCTATCTCAGGAAGCTGTGCGTCAGTTACAGCCGAAGCCTTTGAGGTCAGCGGTTGATTCATCACTGAGGCAAGGAGGAGCCCCGTGCGGCCGCCCTGTCTCAAAGCAGAAGAATCAGCGCACAAACGAGACTCCAAGGCCAGATGGGGGGGAAGCGGCAGCACCCACGTTCAGCCACGTCAGCCAAAGTCCTGGAGCCAGTCGGGAGACGCCAGGGGAGAGACACAGCCCAGCTCCGGGCTCAGAGCTGTCCAGCCGTACACCGCAGGCAGGCCCACGCGTGGCTGTGCCTTATACTTACATCCTGAAGTCCAGCCTAAGGACATGGGATGAAATAAGAGGAAAGATTTTCGTGACAAATATTTACCATGTCAGCCTGGAAATAGCCTACATATGTGATGATGATTGACTAATAAATGATTAGCTTCAGATAAAGAAAACCTTAAGATTAAAGCCACGTACGTGGTGGCCACGTGTCCACAAAATCAACGTCTGACTGCTTCCCCCTCCAGGAAGCTGCACTGCACCAGGAACTACATTCACCTGAACCTGTTCCTCTCCTTCATCCTGAGAGCCGTCTCGGTGTTGGTCAAGGACAACGTGCTCTACGCCAGCTCAGGCACCTTGCACTGCCCAGACCAGCCGTCCTCCTGGGTAAGGCTGTCCCCAAGGGCAGGGTCCTTCCATGCCCTCCTTCCACTCATGACCGTGAGGTGACAGCACTCGTACGTAGTCCTGCTCAGCCCTGAACAGAGAGAGGCTGAGTCGGAACAGGCTGACATCGAGAGGGTCTCACGGAAGCAGGACACATGGGTGGCAAGCAGCCACTGTAGGGGTGGGAAGTCAAAGGGCCCTGACCCCTGACCTTTGGCCCCACAAGACCCAGACTGAGGTGGGAGCAGCAGCAGCAGCTCCAGGCAGGGAAATCCTGACAAAGATGAGTACTTGTCTTCTGTCTACATTGCCCAGATTCTTAGTGATAAATGCTTTCCTCCTTTTTGTGGGATTTGGCTCAGTTGGTAGAGCGCTGCGCTGCAGTCTCTGAGGTCCCTAGTTCGATTCCCAGCACCACAAAAATGGGAGAAGGACCTGGCAACCCACTCCCAAGGCAATCCCGAAACAGTCAGCCATTGAAAACCCTATGAGGGTCGCTATGAGTCGGACTCGACTCGACGGCACCTAACAACAACAACCATTTTACTAGAGATGAACGTATGCAGCGAATAAATTCCATGCAGTGCCCAGTCGGGAACCCAGCTGCATGTCTGTGGCGACACTTGGTCCAAGAGTTTGATGTAAGGATAAATAATCTTAATGGTTTGTTTCTGCAAATGCAGTGGCGGCTGCCTGGTGCCCAGCTGTTCTTCTCCACCAGCTGTATGTCGGTGGTTAGCAGTGGTTATGTAGAACCTAACAGGGTCAATTGGACAAATACTTACTGAGCACCTACTGTGCACAGGCCTTCTTCTCCTGGTGCATAATATTCCCCACTTGGGATTCCAGTGCCTCTCCATTGAAGTGAGGTGGTGGCAGCCCCGAGGTGGTGACAGCCCCGAGGTGGTGGCAGGATTCATAAGACAGCAGGACACCCAGTATTCCTCCCACAGTCCAAGCAGGTAGCTTCCTCTGTTGACAGGTCTCTTGGACAGGTTTGACCTGGTCTAGCCTGAGACAGGAAAGGCCTCTGTAGCTCCATGGCACATCGGCTGTGTGGCTTTCATGGCCCCCGCAGATAAACACATTTCGGGGATAGCCTGGCTCCTGATAATGAAAGGAGTTAGCAGAGTCAAAAACAGGGTCCCTCACCTGGATAACCCCACCCACAGACTGAAGGCGGAGATGGGTCTCCTATGGGGCGGCACCAGCCCCTCTTGCTCAGCGTCTCAAAGCTGCCTTGCGGAGTGCTCTGTCCTTTACTCCTCATTTGAGGGAGCGGTGCTCCTCAGAGACACCAGGGCCCCCATCTGTCTGCAGCAGCACTCAGCTCCACTGCCCCTTAAACCCAGAACCTGAGCCCTGGAGCGGAGGGACAGAGCAGGAGCAGCAGGCGCCTCTGAGCCAGAGCGGGGGGAGCAGCACAGGCCAGCGGCCACCCCAGCTCCTTCTGGGACCCCTGTGTGTGGGTTTCTGCAGAGTGTTCTGCCATTTCCCTGGGCATCACTGGCCTGTGTTCAGACACCTTTGAAAGCAATTGCCCTGTCTCGCAAATGTGGGAGCTGGGCTGAGGGAACCCTGCAATTTTCCCAGAGTATAAGGATCCAGGGGCTGGGATTTGGCTCAGTTGGTAGAGAGCTGCGCTGCAGTCTCTGAGGTCCCGAGTTCAATTCCCAGCACCGCAAAAAAATGGGAGAAGGACCTGGCAATCCACTCCCAAGGCAATCCCGAAACAGTCAGCCATTGAAAACCCTATGAGGGTCACTGTGAGTCAGATACCGACTTGACGGCACCTAACAACAACAACAACAACAAACTATGGGAGAAGGACCTGGCAATCCACTCCCAAGGCAATTCCGAAACAGTCAGCCATGAAAACCCTATGAGGGTCGCTATGAGTCAGATACCGACTCGACGGCACCTAACAACAACAGCAACTAAGGATCCAAGCTCAGATGCATCTGCACATTCAGCATGGGGCGTCACGGTGCGCAGCTCAGCACAGAGCGCGAGGGAGGAGGGTTGCGATGCAGTGAGCTCTGGAGAGCACGGGGTCCAGCTGGACCCCACACAGATGTCCCTGTGATGCTGACAAAGAGGTGAAGGGCGGAGAGGGAGCTGAGAGAAGGGGAGGACACAGCAGGGAAGAGAGAAGGGAGAGGAGACGGGGCTGTCCTGGGAAGAACGACAAGGTTTGAGGAAATCCATGCACAAAGCAGTCAGATCTCAGCACAAGGAACAAGAGACGTTTTTCCTTCCAGCTCCATATTTTGGGCATTTTTGTTGCTGGCTGGGTTTTACTAAACTGACATTATCCTCCCAAGCAGCACCCCTGGGCAACTCCTCCAATCAGAGACAGGAACCTTTCTGGAGGTGTCGGAAGGAGCCAGAGCATGAAGAGGCCTCCTCCTGACCGGGGGGCTGGCAAGGCAGCTCTTCCCGTGGCTGGAGGCTGCACCGCGTCCTCAGTGCCTGGGGTGCCTATGTGTAGTGGAGCAGGCTGCTCTCACTGGAGACCAGAGCAGGTCCCTCATGGGGTCTACAGACGTTGAGAAACCCAACTCTAGTCCTGCAGAGCCGAGTCCTGCCTGCCTGGCTGTGGTGGGCGGCAGTTGGAGTTCCAAGTGCCCTTCTTTTTCAGCAAACTTTATGCACACATCGTGATTGCAGCAGCAATTTCGTACTTGCACATAAAGTTTAATGGCTTGACATGTTTAGTTATATGAAGGGAAGTCTGAGAGATTAAAATGGATTGATTGTACATTACATGCCATTTTTCCCAGTGGGAATTCCTTTCAAAACTCCTGAGGAAAGAACTTCATTTGCCAGATTTCTCTTGCTTTTTCTTTTATTTTTTCATCTCCAATTAATATCCTAAAATTAAAACCACTCTTTTACAATGGCAGGACTTATGAGGTTGTCAAAAATGTAAAAGAAAAGTCTTGAAACCTAGGTTGGCCTATTGTTTCCTCTTCCCAAACCTTTCACCTGAAAGGAAATGAGCACAGTGCACTGGGTGTTTTCCTGTGTTCGTCCTTCATTCAGATGTGGGGACAGAGGTGAGGGAGGCACAGGTACCCAAGGCAGAGCCCAGCACCTCCCCAGGACCTGCCCACTGACAGCCCCTGGCGTTCTGGGCCTTCCACCAGGCCTGACTGAGCACGTGCTGTTCCGCCAGCTCTTCAGCTGCGAGAGCCCTCCTCCTCTGCTCCGTGTCCTGGGGAGGACGGGAGTCTTGGGTGGACAGTGGAGGAAGGACAGAGAGAAGGACGTGTCAGAGGAATCAGGAATGGTGGGCAGGGAGGTGGAGGCTGTGGGAGGGGGAGGGCGTGAGCCTGGCTTCCAGGAGGGTGGCCAGCCGCCGGCTCCCCGTGGCCAGCGCCCTGCCCTCGGGAGGGTGTTTACATTCGCCTCTCTGCCCGTGTTTCTCTTGGGGAGTTCAGAGGCTCCGTGCAGATGCCATCGTGTATACAAAGGGCCTCACAGCAACATAGCACACATTCTTGGCTGATGTCCCCGCGACTGTTGCTCACAGCCAACCTGAGATGCCATCCTGGCTGGCTTTATTCCTTATCCAAACACACGGAGCAGCTCGCCCGCCGCCCGTTTCCACCCGGGAGCACATTGTCTTGCTGTCTCTGGTTCCAGGTTGGCTGCAAGCTCAGCCTGGTGTTCTTTCAGTACTGCATCATGGCGAACTTCTACTGGCTCCTGGTGGAGGGTCTCTACCTGCACACCCTGCTGGTGGCCATCTTCCCGGCCAGCAGGTGCTTCCTGACCTATCTCCTGATTGGATGGGGTAAGGGCCCCTGCACATCCCAGCCCTCCTCCTTGTCCCCGCCGACTAGGGTGCACAGGGTTTTTCAGCCCAGAACACAGCTGCCCCCAATGTGCCCCTCAGAGTCATGTTGGGTGGACTGAAGTTTCCTACAGACAATACCTGGATGTTTCTGATAGTCAAGGGCCTGGTTTAAAATGCTTTAAATCCCCATGCCTGGTCCCCATTACCCTTTTCAAACTAAGCTGCTAGAAAGTAGCAACATGGTTTCTTCCTCTCCCCCTTCCCTACCAGCTCACACCAGCAGTGGAAATCAGAAAAGAGAGGGCCAGCCAGGCGCAGTGGCGCACACCTGTAATCCCAGTGGCTCGGGAGGCGGAGGCGGGAGGATCACAAGTTTGAGACCAGAGGCAAACTTAGCGAGACCCTGTCTCAAAAAGTAAAAAAATGGGCTGGGGGTGCAGCTCAGTGGTCCAGCACTTGCAGAGCACGCAGGCGCAAGGCCCTGGGTTCAACCCCCAGGACTGCAAAAAGAGAGAGAGAGAGAGAGAGAGAGAGAGAGAGAGAGGAGAGGGCCAGAGAAGCAGCAGGCTGGTGACACTCCACTGGCAGGTGCCGACTCCCCCAGAGCAGGGAGGACCCAAGCTGGGTGCTATGCGGCCAGGAGGGGAAATGCAGGCCCTCAGGTGTCACAGAGATGGTGGCCTGTCCCCTCTCACTATGGCCTCCCTGTCTTCAGCCACACTTTCTATGGAGTTTCGGCCCTATCCAGATTCTCAGGTTTCCGACATCTAACTGTCTTCGTGGCTAATGAGGCCCCAGTGTGAACTCATGCGTCGCTTATGCAGTCTGTAAACAAGGCTTCCAGGGGGCCCTTCTGCTGGGAACTTGTCCTTGGCAGTCCGGGCTCCAGATTCCAGGCCTCTGAGTGTGCACTGCACTTGTAGCGGCAGCGCTGGGCTGGTCTGACCGTCGTCTCTCTGCAGGGATTCCCACGGTCTGCACAGGGGCGTGGACAGTGGCCAGGATCTCTTTGGAAGACACGGGGTGAGTGTGTACCCAGACCCTACCTGGGCAGCCAGCGCCCCTGGCTGGGTGTGCAGACACCAGGGAACCTGCCCAGGGAAGGAGGGGCAGCGTTCACAGGCAGTGTCAGCACGGCCCTATGGGGGAAGTCAGGAGCGGCTGTGGGGAAGACTCTAGGGTGAGGGAATATTTGGAGGAAGATCATGTCAGAGGTGGGAAGGCAATGTAGCTACCATTGCAGCAAGCCGTGTGGAGATGGGGCAACATCTTAGGCACCACTGTGTCCACAGGGGAAAGCCAAGCAGGGTACAGGCCCATGCACCTAGAGAGACCCAAGCAGGGTGCAGGCCCACTCGCTGCAGCAAAGTGCTGAGATCAGGCTGAACGGTCTCCCGGGTGGCCTCCATGGGCAGTTCTTTTATTTTTATTTTATTTATTTTTTTTTTGTGTGTGTGGTACTGGGGGTTGAACCCAGGGCCTCGCGCCTGCATGCTCTGCAAGTGTTGGACCACTGAGCTGTGACCCCAGCCCATTTTTTTTTTACTTTTTGAGACAGGGTCCCCCTAAGTTACACAGACTGCCTCTGGTCTCGAACTTGCGATCCTCCCACCTCCACCTCCCAAGCCGCTGGGATGACAGGTGTGCACCACCGCACCCGGCTTGAGAAAGCTTCTTGAGATAAGATGCAGCCATTGTGGGCCCAGCACTTCTGCTCTGTCTACAGGGAGCCAGAGCCTGGCCCTGAAGCACACGCCTGCAGTGTCCCCAGCCTGAATGGACCTCATAAAGGGCCTTAGAGTGTTGGTCACTGACTGAGCAAGGGGCTGCCACACAGAGGGTGTGACTTTGCACACTGCTGACTGGAGCACGCCCTGGCTATTCCTCCTCAGCCAGGCTCGCGCACTGTCACCCGCTGGTGGTCGCAAGCTCCAGCCCTCAGGCTCAGCCCCACCTCCCCACACCAGGTGGCCAAACCAGCTGGGGTCCGGGACTCTGCCCTTGACGGGGTGGCCACTGTCCCCTGCAGGGCCGTGGATACAGAAGAGAGCCATGGAGGTCGTTTACCAGCAACTGGTCACGCTCCTGCTGGAGACAGCCCCACGCCAAAACCACCAATGACACTGTTGCCAGGCAGAGCGTTCTTAGCCAGACGCCGACCCACTTCCGCTGCTTTGAAAGAGCTTGCACTCGTTCTCGCTTGCTCGCTCTCTTCCCTGTGATTCTGGGGACTGAACCCCAGCCCAGTGTTGCAGCCCCAATTCAAAGAAATCTCTTTAAGGAGATCTCACTAAATTATGCATACTGCCTCTGGTCTTGAACTCACGATCTTGCTCCTCAGCCTCCTGAGTTGCTGGGATTACAGGCATGCGCCATGGCACATGGCTCTGAAGGTATTTTTAAAACATTAATTTAAGATACAGATACAAATCCTGGGGGGCTGGGATTTGGCTCAGTTGGTAGAGTGCTTGCTCTGCATGCTCTGAAGCCCTGGGTTCAATCCCTAGCACTGCAAAAATGGGAGAAGATCCTGGCAGGCGACTCCTGAAACAATCAGCCATCGAAAACCCTATGAATAGCAGACGGCCGGATGTGGTGGCGCATGCCTGTAATCCCAGTGGTTTGGGAGGCAGAGGCGGGAGGATCACAAGTTCGAGACCAGAGGAAGTCTGCATAACGAGACCCTGTCTCAAAAAGTTAAAAAAGGGGGGGGGTGGTGCTGGGCATGCAGCTCAGGAATCCAGCACTTGCAAAGCATGCAAGCGCAAGGCCCTGGGTTCAACTCCCAGTGCCGAAAAAAAAAAAAAAAAAAAAGCAGAGAAGCACTGACATGGTGCTGGGCATGGCATAGTGTCAGAGTGCTTCATCTGGTGCACGTAGGGTCACTATGAGCCGGACCCCACTCCAGGGCACCCAGCAACAACAATAAGAACAACAGGATCCACTAGGGGAGACGTAAGTTTTCAGGAGGAAATATTCCTTCTTCATGAGGTCAGGCAGAGTGAGAGGGAGTTAAGACACGGGTTTACGAGACCGACCTGGGTCTGCTCTTGGTCCCACCTCCCATTAACAGGCGGTCATGTCACCTTGCTGGGGACAGGTGCTTCCTGGCTCTGTGTGCAGAGCTGTGGCGCCACGAGCAAGGTGACTGAGTCCCCGGGGTCAGACACGATGACGTGTGAGGCCCAGGGGGAGCCTTGACCACGAGCCCCGTGCAGGTTGGCGCGTAGTTGCACATTTCCGCCCAGGAGCCTGTTCGTGGATGGAGTTGGTGTGATGCAACTTTCCGTCTCTCCCACAGCTGCTGGGACACTAACGACCACAGTGTCCCCTGGTGGGTCATCCGGATGCCCATTCTGGTCTCCATCATTGTAAGTAGCTGCTCGCTGACGCACCTGCTCTGCGGGCAGAGAAGGCCCATCCTCCACCCAGCGCAGGCACCCACCACTCGCCCTCCCGGCCTGAGGAGCTGCCGCCTCCTGTGCGGGTCAGGGAGGAGGGTGGCCCTCGGGGGAAGCAGCGGGACCTGGGACTGGAGGGGATTGGCCTCCGTCCCTGTCACGCCCCGTAGCCTCCTGCAGCAGTGCCTCTAGGAGGTGAGGTGCTTGGCGTGGGGGACGGAGCCCGCGCTGGTGCCAGGCCTCCCAGAAGGCGGGGCCAGAGCCCGGCAGACTCCCAGGCCCTGCTGGCTGTGGGAGGTCAGGCAGGCCTGTGCCACCTCTCTCTGGGCAGGTCAACTTCATCCTCTTCATCAGCATCGTAAGGATCTTACTGCAGAAGCTGACGTCCCCAGATGTCGGCGGCAATGACCAGTCACAGTACAAGTGAGTATCCGTCCCTCCGGCAGTGGGCAGTGCACACAGCCAGGCTCCTGTAGATGAAGCCTGGGGCCAGCTTCTGGAAGGTCCTCCAGGAGCTGCGGTTGCCCCAGGTAGGGCTCGAAGTGACACCTGGGTCTGTGGGCCCGGCACTCGGAGGGGCCGAGAGACTGCCTGCTGTGGGGAGTGCTGGAGCCGGGCACCTCCTCTCAAGTCTGTGGGGGGCCCAGTAGTGGACGGGCTGCACTGCGTTGGTCTGTGACCACACACCTACCCTGTTGCTGCCTTTGTGCCTGGGCCACACACCATCTTCCTCATTAGACCCCGGGCCAGGCCCTGTGTCCATTGCTGGCTCTGGTGCCTGGTTCTGTCCAGGTAACAATCAGCAGAGCTGACTATGCTCCAGGTGAGGGGCAGCAGCCCCCTTGGTAGATGACGACCAGGGCGGGGGGTGGGGCCAGAGGAATCCATACAGAAACTTGAAGTTCCCATAAATTCCTACCCATGATTCACAAAGAAAAGGTGAAATCCCCAACTCAGGTATAAAATAAACACAAGCTTAGCTTAGCGTCAGTGTGTTCAGTCAGCTGAGAAAGGCCCTGGGCGCCAACAGACAGCACCAGCTCAGAGCTGTGTTGCCGCGTGGGTCACCAGCTGCCTCAGCCCTTCCTCTAGGGAAATGCAGGGTGGACATGGGTGCTGGGTGGGCAGCAGCGCCTGACAGGACAGACTTGGGCCGCGGCACAAGGTCTCATCCTGGTAGGGGTACCAAGGAAGCCACCCCACCCTGCCTTTGGTCTCCTCACCTGTAAAATAGAACAGATATTTGTCAGTGAAGTCTGAGGATCAGTGAGTTATCACTTGAAATTTAGTGCTCTTTAGTGCCAAACAGGAAGATCCCGAAAGGGCACGTAAGTCTAACTGTGTCTTGTACATAAAACCCAAGGAATGAGCTGGGCACGGTGGCGCACGCCGGTAATCCCAGCAGCTCAGGAGGCGGAGGCAGGAGGATCACAAGTTCGAGACCAGAGGCAGTCTGCGTAACTTAGTGAGACCCTGTCTCAAAAAAATTTTTTTAAATAAATTGGGCTGGGGGTGCAGCTCCGTGGTCCAGCACGTGCAAAGCATGCAGGCACAAGGCCCTGGGTTCAACCCTCAGTACCAGAAAAGAAACAAAACAAAAAAAACCAAGGAAGAAATTTTTTCTCATGGCCCACACTAGAGATAAGACCCCATTAGGCTGCAGGTGACAGGGCAGGGCACCCAACACCATTCTGCCAAGAACAGGTGCACGCCAGGCCCCACACCTACAGATGCAGGAAGCAGAATGAGGTCCCTTTTGGTTGCCCATCAACTGAATCTGGAGTTTCTGAAAATCTTATCTTGCATCTGTGCTGGCCCTCTCTGGGTTCCCGGGGAATGTCCATTAAACAGGCCTTCTGACGGATGCTTCCATTTTGAAAAAAATACTACGAGGGTAATAAAGCCTGTATTTCCAGGGTGACAGGAAGGCAAGGAGCTGTGCTGCACCCCGGGTGGCAGCCCAGAGCTGAGGTCTGCCTCGCCCACAGCCCTTCCCTGGGGACAGGGGCAGCATGAGCGGTGCTGGCAGGGGGACCAGGCAGGTTCCTCTCAACGTCCTAGAGTCACGGTGCCCTCAGAGCCCAGCCGTCCACCCTGCCTTGGGGCTCAGCACGTCAGAGGGGTTCATCTGCGCCGGCAGGAGTTCAGCACCGTGTTGGGAAGGACCCTGGCTTCTGGGATTTGCGCAGGAAGTCCAGTGGGGGAACCCTGCCTTGAGTGAGCCCACAGGACGTGGCATACCGGACACTGTGGGGTGTGGGGGAAAGGTGCACAGGTCTAGAACTCGTGTCCCCCAAGTGTAGCCTTGAGGCAGTTACCCCAAAAACGATGTAAAGAAGTTGATGTTTTTCCAAAGTGTTGAGAGGTGAAGAATGGAGAAGGTGGGAGAAGAGCCAGGGGGAGCCTGGTCCGTGCTCAGCTCAGTTTCAGACAAGGCAGTTGCTGCCTAAGGGCCAGGCGGATATTCACTGCGCAGCCTGCGGAACGGTCCTGGACCTGCCCCTTGCAGGGGAGCTCACTCTGAGGAGCTGGCGCTGGAGTCTTCCGGGGATGTTAGGCTCAGCACCTGGGCCCACCTGAGGGGCCGATGAAACTAGGTGAGGACAGCTAAATGTGGGCACTGGAATCTCCCCGTGATTTCAGTGAGCAGCATGGAGCCCAGGCCTGAAGAGCCACGATTCAGAGTGGAATCACTGGGAACTACGTAGAAATACAGATTCTCAGGCTGCAGCGCTGAGGGTGAGGCCCAGAGTCCCCGCTGCAGTAAGGCCTCCAGTGATTCCAGCACAGTACTGGGAAGTCTGAGGCCTTCTGGCTGATGAGGGGTTGGGCATCACCTGGGGGGTCAGGGCCTGTGCTACCAAGCGCAGGAATAGGGGGAGGGATAACAGAGAGTGACGTGGTGATTCAGCCTGGGGCCCCTTGAGTGGAAACTTGCTGTTTGATCAGGGGCAGTCAGTCTGGATGGTCTGGTCTTTCAGGAAGTGGTCACTCTGGATGGCCTGACCTTTCAGGGGTGGTCACTCTGGATGGCCTGGTCTTTCAGGGGTGGTCACTCTGGGTGGTCTGGTCTTTCAGGGGTGGTCACTCTGGGTGGTCTGGTCTTTCAGGGGTGGTCACTCTGGGTGGTCTGACCTTTCAGGGGCGGTCACTCTTGATGGTCCGATCTTTCGGGGGTGGTCACTCTGGATGGTCTAGTCTTTCAGGAAGTGGTCACTCTGGATGGCCTGGTCTTTCAGGGGTGGTCACTCCGGTGGTCTGGTCTTTCAGGGGTGGTCCCTCTGGATGGTCAGGTCTTTCAGGGATGGTCACTCTGGATGGCCTCATCTTTCAAAAGACAGTCATTCCAGATGGTCTGACCTTCAGCAGTGGTGACCTCTGGCCCGCTTGCCCATTCCTGGCGCCTGGGTCAGCAGGAGGCCTTGGATCTCCTCTCAGGACCTGTCATGGCTGTCAGGGTCCCTGTGTGCTGAGCATCCCCCGTGCTGCTGTCTGCATTTACTTATTTTTTACTTTTTGACTTATGGTGCTGGGGATGCAGCCCAGGGCTTTCCACACGCTAGGCCACTGCTCCCCCACTGGGCCGCACCTCCGCCTGCAGTTTGGTCTGAAACTAGAAATCGCCCGCTGGAGGTTGGCGCCCCTATCTGTTCGCACTCATGACAGACGCGGTGAGTCCCTGAGGACCAGCCGTGACTGGCGGCCCGCGCGACACCTTGTAAGCACTTCCCGTCCTGAGCAAAGTAGCTGCCACGTTCGCACAATCTGCGAACAGAGGAGGCTGGATGTGGAGCCCGCGGGGGCGGGGAGCACGGAGGCCTGTGTGCCCCGCCCCTGAGGTTCCTCTGGCCTCCGAGCCCTCCTGCATCTCGCGAGTGGGGCCCGGGCCCCGCCCACCACGGCCTCTCTCCCACAGGAGGCTGGCCAAGTCCACGCTGCTGCTCATCCCGCTGTTCGGCGTCCACTACATGGTGTTCGCGGCTTTCCCCATCGGCATCTCCTCCACATACCAGATCCTGTTCGAGCTGTGCGTCGGCTCCTTCCAGGTAGGAGCGGAGGCACCCGCACAGCCGCGGGGAGCCTGGCGCCCTGGTCCGCGGAGGGCACAGACCGAGGCAGCCTGACGTGCGTCTCCTTGCAGGGCCTGGCGGTGGCGGTGCTCTACTGCTTCCTGAACAGTGAAGTAAGTCCCTGGTCCAGAACCCAGCGCAGGCGTGGGGTCTGGGAGGCGGCTCCCGAAACTGCGCCAGGAGAACCCTGCAGCTGTGCCCAGCCCCGCCCAGGCCAACCACACCTCTGAGAGCTGTCTGAAGCTCTTGTTTTTGTGTGTGTGTGTGTGTGTGTGTGTTTGTTTGTTTGTTTTTTGTGGTACTGGAGGTTGAACCCAGGGCCTCGCAACTGCATGCTCTGCAAGTGCTGGACCCCTGAGCTGCGCCCCCAGCCCATTTTTTCAGTTTTTGAGACAGGGTCTCACTAAGTTATGCAGACTGCCTCTGGTCTCAAACTTGCCATCCTCCTGCCTCTGCTTCCCAAGCCGCTGGGATTATAGGTGTGCGCCACCGCGCCCTGCTGAAGCTCTGTCTTGATGCAGCTTCCACCCCTCCCAGCAGAACTGAGGCCTCCTGCCTCCGTGGGGGGAGCTGGCCAGGTCCCCTTCGTGGTCAGCATCTGGGTCCTCACCCAGGCCTGTGGGCCGAGAGGTGGAGGCCTCTGTGGGGAGGCCCCTGGCCCCCTTGGAGAGGCTCCATCCTTCCCCTGATGCAGTAGGGAAACATCCTCCCCTGGTCCCCCGCCTGCTCACCCCCAGGTTTGCTGGCTGGGCCCTGCGCGACCCTCCACCTGGCCGCCAGCCCCTCTGGTCAGTAGGATGGCCTTCCCAGAGCGGCTTCCTGATCCCCTTCCGGCATCTCCACTCAGAGTCCTCAGGGGAAGAAGTCTGTGAAGACCCTGCAGGGCTGTGGGGCTGTGCCCGCCCCACACTGCGCCATCCTACAGCGACCCTGTGGTCACCCCACCCCTGAGCCCCCCAGCTTCTCCCCTTCCCAGGCCTGCTGGTGTCAGACACTCGCCGCCCACACTGCGGGGCCTGTCTGTGAACTGCAGCTCACTTGCCCCACCCTCGGAGGGAAACTCCCGCCCAGGTCCAGGAGACACGGCCAGAGCTGCCTGAAGCAGGGGCAGACCCCTCCGCACACAGCCCTTCGGGGACATTTGTGCTACAGATGCCCTGGGCATGTCCTCTGCTCCAGCCCATCTTTGTCCATGTGACCCAGGCAGAGAGAGGTGGTCTCGGCCCTGCCCACAGCAGGGAAGGGGGCTGTGAGCTCGCAGGCCAGGCTTCCACTCACCGTGCGCCCTCGCCCCCAGGTGCAGTGCGAGCTGCGGAGAAGGTGGCGAGGCCTCTGCCCAACCCAGCCCGGGAGCCGCGACTACCGGCTGCACAGCTGGTCCATGTCCCGGAATGGCTCGGAGAGCGCCCTGCAGATGCCCCGCGGCTCCCGCGCCCAGTCCTTCCTGCAGACGGAGACCTCGGTCATCTAGCCGCCTGGGCAG
>VMDO01025322.1:0-28410 GCA_007922755.1 Pedetes capensis
AAAATCAATTCCAATAACAAGAAGACTGTGTTGAAGCTCTTTAGATCAGTTCTGACTGATCAGTTCTGACACTTATCTGTCATTCAGTATATATAATCAACTGTTATTCATGAAATCTGGAAACTTTTTGATCCTATTTTTCCTTAGTTTTACAGCTCTTCCTTTTCCTGTAACCTCCCAGAATTCTCTTTTTTCCTTCGTTGATGTCATGACCACCAATTTGGACAAACCTAAAATAATGCTAGGCTAAGCATGGAGGATATGTCATTAATATATCATTTCTATTCCTTATGCTTTTGGATTACCTGTTACTTTGTCCTTCTGCTAATAACAAATAATTAAAAATTATAAGCATAGCTCATTATTGGGTAGGCCAATAGATGCCTAAACTGGCTCTGCCTGCAGCGGTACCACTGTGGCATCTGTGGAGACAACAAAATGTAATAAGTTGAACAGAGAGCTCAACAGCTGCAAAGGATACCAAGATGGAGTGATCAGAGGTTGAAAATACAAGGAAACAATGGAGTCACAAAAACAAGGAAGGAGGGATTTCAAGAAGAGTGTCAGATCTCAGAAGCTAAGCAGGCTTGGGTCTGGTTAGTACTGGGAGGGGAGACTGCTTGGGAACACCAGGTGCTGTGAGCTTGGGAGGAGGACCTGACAACCCACTCCCAAAGAACATTCTGCCATTGAAAACCCTATGAATAGCAGAGAAGCAGTAACAATACTGTTTCTATTATTGTACATAGGGTTGCTATCAATCAGATACTGACTCTATGGCACCTAACAACAACAAAACTGGCCCTACCATTCTTAACAGTGAAGATTCTGGAAAAATTAGACTTTGTTGACAGTTTCCTCTTTCTAAGCCATGGTTGGCTCACTGGTCTATCTATAACTGATTATCTTCTTCCACCACTTTCTCTATAACACCTTTAACCAAGGCCCCCACTGATCTTTTGCTAAGTGGTGTGACTATTTTTCAGGTCTTGTTTTACCTAATCTCTGTGTTGAACCTGATCTTATTCATTGCTCCCTCTTCTTGAAATCCCTCCTTCCTTGTTTTTGTGACTCCATTCTTTCCTTGTATTTTCAACCTCTGATCACTCCATCTTGGTATCCTTTGCAGCTGTTGAGCTCTCTGTTCAATTTACTTATTACATTTTGTTGTTTCCAAAGGGTTCTATCTGAGGCCTCTTTGCTTCTTACTTTTCAACCCCTTGCTAGACATTGTTCACCAGTGGCATTTCAGTCACACTCTTCTGTGAATTCCAGGTACATACAAAGTACTCCTTATGGGAGGTCCTCACTGTTTATGTGTTAGACACCTCAACTCAAGCAGGTTCAAGACTGAACTCCTCACCTTATCTCTTCCAACCTCAAATCTACTCCTCCTGGTTTTACTCTCTTGGTTAATAGTAAAATCTTCCCTACATGTTGCTCAGAAACCTAAAAGTCATTCTTGAGTATTTTTTCCAATCCTGTCCCTTCCTGCCTAGACTTATCTGTTCTATCTTTATAATACTGTTCATTGGGTCCTCTTGTCATTTCTGCCATCACGGCTTTCTTCTGGTTTTACTTGAGGCTACTATCATCAGCCTTCTAACTGCTCTCTTCGCTCCCTCCAGCATTGCTCCTTCTCATATACTCTCATATGCTTGACAAGGGAATGAAATTCTTAAGATACAAATTTGAAAATAGCACTTTCCTATTTACAAACCTACAAACCTACCTCTCTGATGCTTTCAGTGTAGAAATCTGTATTCTCAAGATTGTCCTATGAATCTCTTCTTTTGTTGGGCTTATATAATGAATTTAAACCTCTTTTTTACATTACAGTCTCTCTCTCAAATTTCATATCACTCATAATGAATGGATTCAAGCTCCTGGTTCTTTGAATAAAACATTCTTTTTGTGTCTTTGGACATTCTTATTCTTCTACCTGTGGTATTGTTTTCCCCTGCTTCCCTTACCAAAAGCATTCAACTAACTTCTATCTTTCCTTCAAAAACCAGTTCAGAGTTTCTCTAAAGAGTCTAGAAAATCTTATTTGAGGTCCTCTCATAGCCTTTTATCTTACTTCGTTACACATACGATTTTTGGAGATAGAAGATTCTTTAAGGGTAGGAACTGTTTTGTCCATTTTTCCACATTCAATGCCTGACACTCAACAGATGCTAATAATTGTATCATTTAAACTATTGAATAATGCAGGTGTGGAAGCCAGCCTCCAAAACAAGCTGCAGTAATCTGTACCTCTGGTTATTCACACTCTCTACTAGTCCCCTCCCATGTTGCACAGGGTTGATAGCACATGCTGCCATGTTGTGATTAGATCTACAAAGAGGTCTACGTAGCAAGGAACTGCATGCAGTCTCTAGCCAGGGGCCAACAAGGCACTGCGGCTATCTGAGTGAGCTTGGATATAAGTTCTTCCGCTTCAGCCAAGTCTTCAGAGTCTATACCTCTGGCCAACACCTTAACTCATGTGTATTAAGCTATGAAAGATTCTGAACCACAACCACCCAGCTAAAATGCTCTCAGATTTCTCATCCTCAGACACTGTATGTTCATTATTTTAAATTGTTATGTTTGTTATACAACACTGTTGTTGTTAGGTGCCATTGAGTTGGTATCCAACTCATAGCAAATCTACATACAACAGGCGAAACACCATTGTCAGTGCTTCTCTGCTATTCATAGGGTTTTCAATGGATTGATTTTTGGGGGTGGGTTGCTGGGTCCTTCTCCCAAGCCTACAGTATCTGTGGTTCCCAGGCGGTCTCCCATTCAAGTACTAACCAGGCCTAACCCTGCTTAGCTTCTGAGATCAGACGGGATTAGATGCCACAGTGCTATGGCTGCAAGCTATACAGCATTAGGTAACTAATACACATAGCAAAATGTAGTACATGCTTTACCATTTCCAGGGCACCTCTGATAATCCCACAGAGTAAGTTGCAGTAACACAGAGAAGATCGCCCAGCAGGAAGCTCTTCCACAAACTCTGCCAGAGGGTTCTTGTCTAGAATCAGGGAGAATTCATTTCTGCTTGAATTGTTACAGGTCACACTTGGTGTAATTCCCAAGTACATCTTGAAAGCAACCTGATGAAAAGGAAAAGAATTACTAACAGTTCGTTAAGAAATATCTATTAGCAGGATAACCAAATACCTTATTTGAGGCTCTGTAGCCCAATAGCTAGACATGTGGACTCTGCAATCAGGCCATCTGGTTCACACTTAGCTTTGCAATTTATTGACTCTATGCCCTATCAGAATCTTAAATTCTTTTATTTTAATGAAACATCCTAAATTACTACCTTCTGCGGGAACATTTTGATTTATGATAAACTCTTAAGGCAACATTTTCAGAAAACCATTTTTAAAAATACACATATCCTTCAGGAGGTTGATAAATTAAAAGAATATTAACCATCAACATGTTGTTGTTGTTGTTAGGTGCCGTCGAGTTGGTATCCGACTCATAGCGACTCCCTGTACAACAGGGGAAACACTATTGTCAGGGCTTCTCTGCTGTTCATAAGGATCCTAGCAAAAGATCTTGAATTAAGAGAGATCTAGGACACACATGCCACAGTAGGAAGGTGTTGGTCAGAGCTGATGATGCTATGGGTAGATTACACTTAAGGATGTATTTGGGAAGTAGAGGGAATCATTTTACTGTAGATGACAAGTCTTTGAGTAGGATCAAGGGGTAATGATGGGAGAAACATAAATGAGTGATAAAGTAATTCTCAAAAATGCCTGCTGTTTTACAGGACTTGAAGAATTTTACAATGTAGAAATGGAATAAATCTTGGCGACTACTTCTTTTAAACCCCTAGTTTCAAAAATGAGTAAATGCTTATTTAGAGAAGTAAAATGACACAGCAAAGAGTGTGGTATAATTTATCCCTTGGATCCTAGTCCAAGGCAATTTCTTTTCACAAAACACTCACAGGCCTGAATTTTAAAGCTTATTAATGGAAATTTGTCAGCTTGATGTGTTGTCATCGTTCAAATGCCTTAATTAACTTAATGTTAAATCAACAGCACTGTAGGAGATAAATGGAAGTATTTTCTTAAATTATTCATAATTTGAAGTACTCAGAATTTCATTCATTCATTCAGCAGGAACGTACTGAGCACTGCTTGTCTACTAAGTGCCTAACACAAAGTGGGAGTTTGATGGCCATTTGCAAAACAAATTGTTGAATGAGTATACAGTTTATGTTTGACACAATATTTAAACCCAGAATTCATGAATACCCAGAGAGCAGTTGCCAGGTAGACAAATTTGGGGTGGAGGCAGGTGGGAATGCTACAGCATGAGATACCATGTGAGATTCAGGGGAGGTCTACAACTGTGGCTCAGCAGCAGTGGGGAGCCCTAAAGATGCAAATGGGCTAATGTAGAATCAATATGTATTTTAGAGGGATCTCCTTTGTATCAACACAGAGGGAGGATTGAAGGCTGTGGGTAGGGTGGGCATGAGATCAAAGGGAGAGAGGCTAACATGATAGACTAGGGAAGAAATGATGAGGACTCCTCTTTTTTTTTTTTTTTCAAAACCCAAACTGTCCCTAAACTTTCCCATATAGGTTTCAACCATCCCAAATCCTAAAATATTGTTCAAGTCTCTAACACAAGCCATTTTGAGAAGATATAAAATGAATCCCTGTTTTCAGAATCTTAAGGCATAGAGCAAGAGAAAAAGCCATCGTGAAACTCTGGGTTTAGAGATTCAATTTGGCTCCCAATCAATTGGCTGAAATTCATTTTTGCTACTGTGAGTTCCTCCCACTGGAAAATTCCTAGACTATTGTTTGTATGAGTGAAAATGTCTTTCTGATTTTCAGCCCAAAGCACATGGAAATAATATTAAAAAGGAGCCTGTGCACTTTGAATTTACTCTAATTCTCAGTGTTTAGGCTGCTGCTCCATGACCCAGTCTCCACCAGTAGGAGGCATTATCTGAACACTGTTGGGAAATATGCATTCCTAGGGAATGACATTGTTTCCTTATCTGGCAGAATTCAGCCAGAGAAGGAGGACTGTTGTTTCTAATAAAGAAAGAACTCCACCCTCAGCCACTGCCATAGCTGCTGTGTCAATAGCCAGGGCAAAGCATTTTCCCTCTTTGTGTATCTTCAACATGGATGCTTTTCAGAGCATTTTCAAATTCTTTCTTAACCAAAAAACTGCTATTGGCTACAGCTTCATGGCTTTGCTGACCTTGGGAAGTGAGCGTCTCTTTTCGCTTGTGGCCTTTAGGTGCCCCTGCAGCACTGAGAATATGGTCTATGGGTTGGTTTTCCTTTTTGCTCCTGCCTGGGTGTTATTGATCCTAGGATTCTTTCTGAACAACAAGGCATGGAAACTGTTCACAGGTTGCTGTGTAAATCCCAGGAAAATCTTCCCCAGGAGCCACAGCTGCCACTTCTTCTATGTCCTTGGGCAGATCACCCTGAGTTCCCTGGTGGCTCCAGTGATGTGGCTTTCTGTGGCTTTGCTTAATGGAACTTTTTATGAATGTGCCATGAGCGGGACAAAAAGTTCGAGACTTCTGGAACTGATTTGCAAAGGCAAGTCCAAAGAATGCTGGGAAGAACTTTATAAAGTATCTTGTGGCAAAACTAGCATGCTACCCATGGACAATGAAGAAGTGAGACTGTCCCTTCAAGCCCAGTCTCAGGTAAGAACAAACTAGCCTTTTTCTCCCAGCATGAGCTTCAAGTATTCTCTTTTCCTCCTTTCAGCTAGAGCAGAGACTGAGTCCTGCCAGAATATTTTGAAACTAAATGGAAATTGGAACATGATGCAGCATTAAGACAATCTCAGGAAAAGCTTTTTAGAGACTGGATGGCTTAGTAAAATTGCTGATTAGATTATACCTTTTCCATTTCTGAAAAGAAAATATCTTCTGGGTTATGCATATGTAAATACTTAAGCACTTTCAAATAACCTCTCTGGGCTGACTTTGTAAATAATGCATAACACCAAATCATAAACTGAGTGTTAATGGCTGGGCTATAATTAAAAATTACTGCCTTCTTTCAATTATTTATTTTCAAACTGGTTTCTCAAAGAAACACAAACACATATTATTCATCTGTTGAAATATACCTGAACAAAATGAGCTTCTACTTTTCAGACTTTCATACAATATAATTAGGGTAGATTCCCTTGACTGATTTCTGGCAATTGCTATTCCTATGTATAAATACTGTCAAGATTGAGAAGAATTTCCCAGATAAAATAGGACTCTGAAGTCTTTAAAACCCCTCAGTGAAAAGTGTCCATAGTCTCTAGGGACATTCTGTCTTTTACTTTTTGTGCTGTACAGCTAAAGAGGTTCTTATGTTACTTTAGATGCTCAAGTTTTGAGGCTTTGTTTTATTTAAGAGGAGGAAATTGTAGCTTCACTTAATTGATGCAAGGAAGTAGCTTGTCATTTCTCCAGGTACATGAACAAACCCAGATGCACCATGTTGGCCTGGCCTTAGGAAAAGATGGATTTCCTATTAGTGAGTAGTGGGAATTGCATTCCCTAAACCAAAACAAGCAGAATGAGTCAATAAACAGATTCATAATTTGTTAGGAATACTCTTTGCTTCAGAATAAATGCACTGAAAATAGTGAAATTTCATTTTTTCAGTAAGGATTTGCCTTTAGAACACATCAAGGCAAACTCTATTCTCAAAATTGTACATTCCAAAGTGATTGGCAGTAAAGTCCTCCTTTAAAAAAAATAAATTAATAAGCCAAAACATGCCCCTAAACAAACTTTTTTATTTAATACATAAACCCCATCTTAGATACATGTCAGGCTTCTAAATATCTTCCATTTTTTGTTGAAGGAAGGTATTAATTATAAATGTTATGACAGAATGAATGATTTATGGTTTATGTCCTCAGGCACCAGGCTCCATTCAGTCAGTGTCAGGTCCAAACACTAATACCGTATAACCTTTTCTTCTCTAAACATGTTGGTTATTGTTAGGTGCCATCAAGTTGGGTCTGACTTATAGTGACCCCATGCACAACAGGACAAAACACTTCTCGACTCTGTGCCTGGCATATGATCTTTTTTTATGTTTAAGCCCATTGTTGCAGTCACTGTGTCAATCAATCTAGGGTCTTCCTTTTTTTTTGTTGGCCTGCCACTCTCTCAAACATGATATCCTTCTCCAGAGACTTGTCCCTCCAGACAACATGTCCAAAATATGCAAGACACAGTCTAGCCATCCTTTCTTCCAAGGAGCACTCTGGTTGCACTTCTTCTAAGACAGATCTGCTGGTTCTTCTGGCAGTCCATGGTATATTCAATATTTGTCTCCAGCACCATAATTCAAAAGCATCAATTCTTTTCCTGTCTCCCTTATTCAATGTCTAGTGCTCACAATTATATGATGTGATTGAAAGTATCATGGCATGAGTTAGGTGCAGCTTGGTCTTCAATGTGACATCTTTACTTTTCAACACTTTAAAGAAGTCTTTTGCAACAGCTTTTCCCCATACAATATGTCTTTTGATTTCTTGACTGCTGCTTCCGTAGGTGTTGATTACAGATCTCTAAACATAGGCACAAGGAAACCATGTACATCCTGTCAGAGTTTAGACTGGGCACGATGACCTCTTGCCTTTTCAGCAGAATGAGGACCTGGGGCTGATTCCTATGGAAGGATGCCTGAGAGATGATGCTGAAAGGTGATGTAGCAATAGCAGGTGCTGACCGTGATGTTCAGATAGCAGGAGGCAACACACAGTCCAGACCAATAATTGGGCATGTGGGTGGGGTGGAAAAAGTCATCCATGGGTGGGGCAGAGCAATATGAAATCCAGCTGGATGACTCTCTATTCTTAAGGATCGTATACTGGAGTAGTGGAAAGAACTCAGCCTGGGAGTTAGTTGGCCTTCTGTCTGAACCCTGATGCTACCACTCATGAACTACGTGATCTAGAACTAGAGTTTTGACCTCTTTGAGCCCCTATTTCCTCATAGTGGGGGATAATAATACCTAGCTTGGAGAGTTGTTGGAAAGTTTAGAGATGATGGATATAAATGGGAAAGCAGCTTCTGGAATATAGTAGGTATTCCAATTTGAGCAGAAAACTTCCAGGACTTGGAAAAGGAGACTCTTGTAAAATAGGACACTACAGTGGGCTGGGGATGGAGTATCCACCATAGTCTATTTGGACTCTGGGTATTGTGAATTGGGAGAAAGGAAAAGATTCAGCTCTTAGCACTCAGGTGAGAGCAGGTCAATGCTAAGGTCATGCAAAAAAGGGGAGAGAGGCTCTGAAACTGATCAAATAGTTTCTAACTAAGCTAGCATTAACTGAGATATTGAGGTAAGATGGCCAATCATAGGAAAAAAGGAAGATGGATGCTAGAAGGAAAGAGAAAGATCTGAAGTAGCCAATCTCAAGTCCACAGATGACTGAAGGTAAATAGGACTTTCCCATGGTGGTGGTTGTGTCTTACTTGCTAGTCGTAAGTACAGAAAGATACTATGAGTTCAGTAATGCTTTCACATATACATACATACACTTGAGGAGGAACCAATCCCTGCAGAAGGATATCATGTTTGGGAGGGCAGTGGGTCAATAAAAAAAAAAAAGGCCCTCAACTAGATAGATTGACATAGTGGCTGCAACAATGGGCTTAAACATTAAAAAATACCATGTGCATGGCATAGTGTCAGGGAGTGTTTTGTTTTGTTGTGCATAGAATCACTATGAGTTGGACAGCACCTAACAACAACAATGTGCACTTGAAAATAGCAGTGTCTGATAATAGCTAATATAGGATGAGCTTTTGTGTTCGGCATCATTTCACTAAATTCCCCAAAATACCATCGAAGATGGGTAACCCTCATTTTACAACTGAGGAAACTGAGGCAAAGAGAACATCCATAGTGAGGAGAAATCTAGGGTTTAAACTTAAGTAATGCCAATTCAGAAGTGGCATTTATCCAAAGGCTGTATTCCTTCATAATAATGCCATTTCTGGGTCAGGATGGGAATCTCTGATCTAAAGCTTATTTGCAGTTCTGTTATGATCTGAATATGTACATTCACGAATTGTTTACATTTTCCAATGGGCCCATCTGCTGAGGAGTACTAGAGGCCATTTGTACTAAATGTCAAGAGACATTTTCAAGGAAATCTGTTACTTGTCCAAGTATAAAATTAATTCCAATTATGAAAAATAAAATGTGAGCAACAAAAAAATTAGAGGATATGTTGTATTATATAGACTTTTGCTTTTAAAATTAGAAATAAAAACAGCAGGACCATTCATATTCAGAGAGGAGTTTGGTTTTCCCTAATTACTACAATGCAGAATAAATAATCAGCAAAGGTTCGAATGACCCTGTTTTTTCTCAGCATTTAGACAGGCTTTGCATTCTTGCCCCTTCAGCCTTCACATTGTATTGGTCTGTCTGCATTTACTGTAGACAATCAATAATGGTCCTTTTCCCAAAGTGTTTCTGCTGCTCTCAAAAACAAAGTCAGATGGGAAAAATCCGTCACTAGCCATGTATATGCATGTATCAATGCTTAAAACACCTCACCAACGAACTGGTCTTTCTCTCAAATGACCACAATTACTCATATCCAGAATTCTTTCCTGTTTAGGAACTTGATTTAGTCAATGCTTGGATAATCTATATTTTCCATTCTTTTCGTTTTGGTGATCTTCTGGTTATTTCATTGCACGGTAACAATGTTGTACAGGAGAATAGAAGTTAGCTAAAGTCTAACTTTGGGGCTGGGATTTAGCTCAGTGGGTAGAGAGCTGTGCTGCAGACTCTGAGATCTGGAGTTCAATTCCCAGCACCGCAAAAATGGGAGAAGGGCCTGGCAATCCACTCCCAAGGCAATCCCGAAACAGCCATTGAAAACCCTATGAGGGTCGCTATGAGTTGGATACCGACTCGACAGCACCTAACAACAACAACAACAAAGTCTAACTTTATTTTGACTGTTAAAAAGTGTTTAAAATTAAGATGAATAATTTTAAGTCAGATGTGGTAATGACCTTGGTATTAATTTAGCTATACACTTCCCAATGATATCACCCCAGCTCCCTGAGATGTCATTTTGCTTTTACTTGTCCTCAATATTTCTTTCTTCCCAAGATTCTAGGATGGTGCCTGATTTGTTCAGCATGTTTCTTCTCTCTGCTCACTACTTGTTATGTGCGCTGCCGATCTAAAGTAAGCTATTTGCAGCTGAGTTTTTGGAAGACATATGCACAAAAGGAGAAGGAACAATTGGAAAATAAGTTTCTAGACTATGCCAATAAACTGAGTGAGAGGAACCTGAAATGCTTTTTTGAAAACAAGAGGCCAGATGCTTTCCCCATGCCCACGTTTGCTGCCTGGGAGGCTGCTTCTGAGCTACACTCTTTCCACCAAAACCAGCAACACTACAGCACCCTCCACAGGGTGGTGGACGATGGTATGGAACCCAGCCCCCAGGACGAAGAGACGACAATGGTCCTTGTGGGTGCCTCCCATGATCTGTAGATCACCCACCATCATGGACTCACCGTGTGCAGCAGTACACTCACTCTGAGAGCCTCGTTGTGTATACACAACAACCTTGTATCTCTGTACTTTCTCACTGTTACAGCTTCTTTCCAAGACAAGAACACAAAGGGAAACTCCTTTGAATCTCTCAAGGGCAACGTCAGGACATGCTCAAACTGAGGTAAAGAGATAACAAAGATGCCCTTGCTGTGGTGGAAGGTTGGGCTCTGTAGGCCCAAAGTTTGCTCTAAGATTTTACAATTTAGCACACAGACTCATACAAAAGAGTCAGCCACTCTGTAAATAATGGTCACAATATCTTGGGACTGAAGCAATGGATTTTGAGGGAGAAAGATACTCAGTGTACACTGCTATGCACAGTGACATCTGCAATGTGGTCAGTAGGAGGCTTTGTGTAAATCTATCCTACTGTCTTTCAAGATGTACAAAATTCAAAGCTGGACTTGGTGGTGCATGCCTGTAATGCCAGCAACTCAGGAGGCAGAGGCAGAAGGATAGCAAGTTCGAAGCCAGATAAAGCCTGTTTAACTTAGTGAGACCCTGTCTCAAAATAAAAAGTAAAAAATGGGCTGAGGGTGTGGCTCTGTGGTAAAAATGGCTGCAAAAAATGTATGTGTGAGGCCCTGGGTTCAACTCCCCAATACCAAAAAGTAAAAAATAAATAAAAAAAAGAAAGAAAAAGAAAAAGAAATGATGTACAAAATTCTACCATTTGAAATTTACTCTCTCAGAATTTAAAGAATTTAGTTCTCAAAAATAACCAATGCAAAGAATATGATGCCTAAATTTCAGAGTTTTCCACGTTTTCACTGCATACTGAAAGCATGCCTTTAGGCGCAGGGCTACATCGTGACTTTTGTCGGTCCCAGGCGCTTTTGTATTCATAGACCAATTTCCACATTTAAAATGATACTTGTAAATATACATATATACATACATACATATTATGGCACTGATATAAAGGCAAATATATTAATATTATACATTAAAACCCTTTCCTCAATCCAAAAGTTCATTTATGTAGTTCTGATTTAAAAATTAAACACATTTTTTTTGGTCCCCTACTAATAATGTGGGTCCAAGGCATAGTACCTAATATGCCATAGGAATGTCTTAGTCTACTTGGGCTACTCTAATAAAATACCACGGACTAGGTGGCTTTTAAACAATAGAAATTTCTTTCTCATGGTTTTAGAGGCTAGAAATTCTGAGGGCGGAGTGCTGGCATGGTAAGGTTCTGGTGAGGGCCCTGATTCAGATTCTGATTGCTTACTTCTCACTGTGTCTTCACATGGTGAAAAGGGAAAATAAGCTTCGTAGGGCATCTTTTAGCCTGCAGCCATAGCCCTGTGGCATCCGATCCCATCAGATCTTAGAAGCTAAGCAGGGTCAGGCCTGGTTAGTACTTGGATGGGAGACCGCCTGGGAACACCAGATGCAGTAGGTTTGGGAGATGGACCTGGAAACCCACTCCCAAAAAACAATCAACCATTGAAAACGCTATGAGCAGCATAGAAGTACTGACAATAGTTTTTCCCCTATTGTATGGAGGGTCACTATGAGTTGGCTAATGACTTGACAGCACCTAACAACAATAGGGCATCTTTTATAAGGACACTAATTCCATGCTTGAAGGCTCTGTCCTCATGATCTAATTTCCTCCCAAAGCTCCCCTAATACCATCACCTTCAGGGTTAAGTTTCAATATATGATTTTGGGGCAAATACAAACATTCAGACCATCGCAAGGTAAATTGGCCATGACTAGAGGTCTGGAGACACTGTCCAAAATAGTACTGGTATAAAATTGTTTTGCAGTTTAACATTTATCATAAATAGTACAAATGTTGTACACTACTATGTAATACACATTCATGTTAGTGTGTGTATATATGTGTGTGCACATGTGTCTGTAAATTACCCTTAAATATCCCAGTGGAATTGTGGTTAAGCAAGATGAGCCATATTTTGTGCTGTGGCACACACTTTATGTCATGGGGAGTCCATATCCTCTGGCTAGAGAAAGTTAGATATTAGTTCCTCCTTACCACGAAACATGACAAACTGTGGTATTGTTGTTGATTTATAATAAGAAAGATATGTTTTCTTTATGCCCATTCCTGGCACAAAGATTCCAAAACCCTTGGAATTTCCACAACGTGTCTTTTTGTATAATAATGAGATGGCCCCTCCATGTGTCTATCAGCTTGTGGTGCTATGGGGGCTTGCATGTTGCTGTGATGCTGAAAGGTATCAGCAGGGTCACCCATGGTGGACAGGTTTCAGCTGAGTTTCCAGACTAAGGTAGACTAGGGTGAAGGACTCAGCAGCCCACTCCCAAAACAATTAGCCATTGAAAACCCTATGAATATCAGGGAAGTACTTTCAAATGTAGTGCTGGAAAATGACCCTTCCAGATTGGAAGGCACTCAAAAGATGACTGGGGAAGAAGAGTTGCCTCCTCCAAGCAGAGTTGACATTAATGATGGGAATGGAGTGAAGCCCCGGGGACCACCATTTGCTGATGTGGTATGACTCAAAATGAGAAGAAATACAGTGGCAGTAACAATGGGCTGAAACATAAAAAGATCATGTGCCTGGCACAGTGTTGGGTAGTGTTTTGTTCTGTTGTACATAGGGTTTCTATGACTTGGACCAACTCCATGGCACCTAACAACAAACAACAATAAGATGACTGGTGCTCCTGGACAGCCTGAGGATGAGGATGAAGATTGATTGCCAGAGGAACCAACCATGTAATTTGAGGATTGAAATTTTCAACCTTATCCTAAGACCTCTGGGGAGTAGAGAGAGGATGATGGTTGAGTTGATCACCAAGAGCTGATGATTTAACCAGTCATGCCTACATAATGAAGCCTCCATAACCCTCACCAAAGGACAGGGTTCTGAGAGCTGTGTTGCTCAACACACAGAGGTGGTGTGCCCAGACAGCATATGGAAGTCCTGTGCCCCTTCCCCCACACCTTGCTCTATACATTGCCTCCACTTGAATGTTCCTGAGTTATATCCTTTTATAAAAACAGGTTGCAGTAAGTGAAACACGTTTCTTAGTTCTGTGAGCCATTCTAGCTAGTAATCAAATGTGAGGAAGGGATCAGGAGAACCTCTGATGTGTAGCCAAGTCAGACACAAGTTGTAGGTAGCCAGGAGTTTATACTTGCAATTGGCATCTAAAGTTGGTGGGAATTCTTGTGGGGATGAGCTCTTAACCTTTTGGGGTCTGAACCTAACTCTGGTTAGTGTCAGAAATGAACCAAATTATACGACACCTTGCTGGAGCTGGAGAATTAGTCATCATGAGACAAAACTCACACCCTTGGTGGCCAGGAGCAGTGTTGAGTATGAATGAAGAAGGATATTAACAATAAACTTCATATTTTAGAGGTGCATCAGTGGTGTGTGTGTGTGTGTGTGTGTATGCACATGTGCATGTGTGTGGGTGTGTATGTGTATGTGTGTGTGTGAGAGAGAGGGAGGGAGAGAGATGGGGGAGAGAGAGAGAGAGAGAGAGAGAGGACAGGGATAAGGGATAAGAGGCAGCAGAGGTGTCAGAAGAAAGAGAGAAAACTCAGCAAAGAAAAATATTCTTCCTTATCACTCCTTGACTCGGAGCTGGCCTGCCTTAAGTGTCTGCTGAGATGGAAGAAGGCAGATGGGAAGCAGCCAGTGCCCATGCATCTTTCTCCTGGGGGGTGAAAGGCTGAAGCAGAAGTTCTCCAAAAGTAGCTCAGCTGTAGGAAGCTGAGGATTGAAGAGTCAACACTGGGGCATATTTCTGCTACACTCAACTCCAGAGGCTTTCTATAGTCAGAAGCTGACACTCAGGAGAATAGCTGCCTCATTTAAGGATATCAAAGCTGACTGGTAACAAGCCAGCAGCTGGGGAGTTTTTGTTGCAGCTTAGGAAGTAGCAGAGGAGTCCATCCTCCTCCTCTGGCACAAGTCATCACCCCACAATGAGTCAGGTTCTCATCCTGACTCCTGGTCCTAATTCCTGTAGGACAACACTCAGAGGAAAATAAATCCAAGAAACCTTGTCTGTCCCATGAACAGACTTGGAGGTAATGGAAGGAGACATGAGAAGCAATTTTGTATCTGTTCTTGGATGGTCAGGAAAAAAAAAAAAACAAGTATCCTGAGGCATGGAGACAATCTGGTGTGGATAGAGGAGGATTTAGACTCATAGACAGTTTGTTGTTTTAGGTTAGGTTCTGTAGAAGCAGTGCCTAACACAGGAAGCTGTGTGTAAGTGATTTAGCAAAAAGGAATGTGCTCAGGAGAAACCTGTTAGCAAGATACATACAAGAAAGAATGATATTTCAAGTGAAGCCTCAGCCCAATCAATCCCATAGGAAATTGTGGGCCATCAGCCTTGGCTTGATCCCAAAGAGGGCTCTGGGGCTTCACATGTGGCTGTGAGCTATTCCAGTATAGGAGAGGGCATTCCCCAGACAAGGAACAACGGGAGTCGCTCATGGCCCAAGGGTGATCCTCCAGAGAAGGTTATACCACAACAACTGAGGGATCAGTACCCTGAAATTAGCTATCTGGAGAAAGCGCCAGAAGGATCCCATTAATGTTGCTATGACAATTCTCTGTTAGGTCTAGAATGGATGCATATTGGTCTAGAACCAGCCCAAACCCAGGTTGACTCCCTTTTTAAACTTCTAATTTCCACTGAAGCCAAAGAGCAAAGATGTGGATACCTGTCTTCTCCTACAACTATTGCTTTATTACATAAAAAGAAAGGATTGGGGAGTGCTCTTTGGAAGAGTTTGATGCTTTCCCATACGAGGGACATATATATATATGGGAAATTCAATTACATAACACTTATTTTGCCAAATTTATCCCATGAATACATTGTATACAAAAATATGTTTCTTTTTTCTGCGTATTTCCTAAGTTTTTGTTCAGACTTAATTAATTTTAGGGCACATTCAGCTTATTCAGATCCACTGGAAAATGGAAAAATAATATTGCACAGAAATTACAAAAATAAGACTTGGTAGAGAAATCAGTACATAATTCTACATATTGTACCTTTAAGTAATACATTATACTATATATATATATATATATATATATATATATATATATATATATATCCAAAATATATTTTAAATATATATGGTTTTCTATTTGAGGACAGTGTACATTTTACAAGACAATGATGCAATTATTGACTTCAAATATGCTACCATATCTTAAAACCTTATGATCTACCAATTCAGCATAAAACTGGTTGAGACTCCAAAAGTCACTTTGTTGTTGTTAGGTGCTGTAGAGTCAGGTCCAACTCATAGTGACGCTACCTACAACAGAATGAAACACTCCCCGCCACTGTGCCATGCCCAGGACTATCGTCAGTGCTTCACTACTATTCATAGGGTTTCCAATGGCTAATAGTTTCAGGAGTGGGTTGCCAGGTCCTTCTCTCTAGCCTGCAGCATCTGGTATTCCCATGCAGTCTCCCATCCAAGGGCTAACTAGGCTGACCCTGCTTAGTCTCTGAGATCAGGTGGGATCAGATGCCAGGATGGTACGGCTGCAGAGAGCCAGAAGTCACTTGTTGCTAGGTGCTGTTGAATCAGTGTCTGACTCATTGTAACCCTACATACAACAGGCAAAACAGTATTGTTAGTGCTTCTCTGCTATTCATAGTGTTTTCAATGGCTGATTGTTTTTTGGGAGTGGGTTTCCAGGTCCTTCTTTCAAGTCTACAGCACCTGGTGTTCCCAGGTAGTCTGCTATCCAAGTACTAACCCTGTCTGACCCTGCTTAGCTTCCGAGATCTGATGGGATTGGATGCCACAGTGGTATGGCTACAGGCAGAAGTCACTAGGTAGCAGAAAATACCTATCTCATCTCACATTTCAGGTATTTCAACTACTAACTTGTGTTATCACCATGTGTCTTTCAGCATGTCCTGCTGTGGGGGCTTGCATGTTGCTGTGATGCTGAATGCTATGCCATCTGTATTTCAGATACCAGCAAGGCTACCCATGGTCGATAGGTCTCAGCTGAGCTTCCAGCCTAAGACAGACAAGGGAGAATGACCCAGATGCCCACTGTCAAAACAATTAGCCATTGAAAACCCTATGAATAGCAGAGAAGCACTGTCAAATATAGTGGCAGAAAATGAGCCTCCCCCAGGTTGGAAGGCATTTAAAAGACGACTGGGGAAGGAAGAGCTGCCCCCTCAAAGTAGAGTCGACCTTAATGGTGGGAATGGAGTAAAGTCTCTGGGTTCCATTTGCTCCACTTGCTGATGTGGCATGACTCAAAATGAAAAGAAACACAGTGACTGCAACAATGGGATCAAACATAAAAAAAAGTATCATGTGTATGGTACAGTGTTGGGTAGTGTTCCATTGTGTTAAACACAGGATCACTATGAGTCAGACTCGACTCAATGGCACCTAACAACAACAACTTGTGTTGGCTTTCTGTTGCTATAATAAATACCTGAGATAAATCAACTTATAAAGGAGTAAAGTTTATCTTGGCTCACAGTTTTGGAAGTTTTAATCCATGATAGATTGGTTCCATTGCTTCGGGTGTGTGGCAAGGCAGTGCATCATAGTGGAAGCATATGACACAACAAAACTTCTCACCTCATGACGAGGAAGGAAAAGAGAGGAAGAAGAGGGGGCTATATTCTCATTATCCCCTTCAGGGGCATGCTCTCAATGACCTAAAGATCTCCCACTATGGCCCACGTCTTCCCACTACTACCTCCCAATAATGCCAAACTAGAGACTAAGCTTTTGACAGAACTTTGACGGACATTCCAGACCCAGGCTATAGCATAACAGTATTGTTCTACCTAGGCTTTGGCGATTCTGGATTCTTTAAGGCAAGTTTCTTAATTTTCTAATTTTTCTCTCTTTATTCTCTGTTGTACAAGCTACAGGGCATTTAGTTCCTTTTATGGGTAGTATTTGGATCTGTCTCTTTCTATATCCTGAAAATAATTAAGAAAAATTTAAGATATCATCATGAAAGTTAGGATTGGAAGTATATGTGTTTGCCAGTGGTTCACAATATTGGTTGCACTTTGGAATCATCTGGGGGCTTTGAAAATCTCAATGTCTTTCTACTGCAAAGATCCTGAGACAGTTTTTCTTGGTTGAGGCCTGGACATTGGAATTTACACAAGCTCCCCAAGTCATTGATTTTACATGGGGAGTTCATGAAGTAGTAGTGAATATAAGGTTTGAATATTTGAATATTTGATCTGGTTTTCATATAGTAGTGCATGATAAAGGTTTAATAATTAACTCTCCAGTAAAAAACAAAAGTCCTAATCTGAAGTATTTGCCAATGCCCATGATGCTATTTCAGGTTACCAAGGTGATGCCATTGAATATAGAGGTAGGAAGAGATATTAACATTACTTTCTTCAGCAGGTATGAGCTTTCAAAGATGATTTTACAGAAGATTTTTTTTAATTCCTTGAAGTTACACTGGTTCTAGTCAAGCCAACTTTGGAGCATTTTTTGGTGCCTCTAGTTTTCATTTTAATAAAACCTAATACTAGTGTGGGCTGGGATTTAGCTCAGTTGGTAGAGCGCTGCTCTACAATCTCTGAGGTCCCAAGTTCGATTCCCAGCACCACAAAAACGAGAGAAGGATGTGTCAAGCCACTCCCAAGGCAATCCTGAAAAGCAGTCAGCCATTGAAAACCCTATAAGGGTCGCTATGAGTCAGACACAACTCAACGGCACCTAACAACAACAACAATACTGGTGTATTCATTTGCCAAGGTTCTTCAGAGAAACAGAATCAACAGGATCTATGTTACACAGGTGGACATTTTAGAAGGTATTTGTTGTGGGAATTAGCTCATATGATTATGGAGGGTAAGTCCCACAAAATGTCATCTATAAGCTGGTAAATCAGAGAAGTAGGTAGTAGGACTGAATATGCAGTGTGATAAAAAATATATATGGCGAATGCTGCTGTCAAGTACCATACAATAGAAAGTCAGAGATCTTCAATATAGGAAATAGTGTATCAAACCTTAGTAACAGTGTTTGACAAGTTTCAACTATAGCTGTGATTCTGAGACCAAGGTTCAGAGTTCTCAATGGAAATCAGCTGGTTCTCAGGCCAGAAAAAAAAAAAAAGGTGTCAATCAAGATCCAGCATCAAGATGATGTTAACTGTGTTTTTTAACTTTGATGGAATTATGTGAGCTCAGTTTGTACCCAGAAACATTTTAGTGAACTCTGAATATTTTAAGGGCTTATTAGAGTATTTAAGAAAGGACGTTCATAGAAAATGCCCTAAGAAATGGGCAAACGGTTTCATTCTCCATCATGACAACACTCTGTGTCACACATCATTTCTTGCATGCCAATTTCTCTCAAATAAAAACATTATAGTATGTCCCCCTCCCCCTTATTCACTGGAGCCAGGCACCATGTGACTTCTAGCTCTTTCCTAAAGTCAAAACAATCATAAAACATAAATGTTTTGCATTGATTCAAGATATCAAGTCAGCCATGACAGTGCAAGTAAAGACCCTCAAGAAAGAGGACTTGCAGAATTTCTTCAGAAGGTGGCAAGAACAAAAGGGATAAGTGTGTTTGAAGCAGAGGAGGTATTTTTGAGGGGGAGTAATGCCAATGTGTCTTTTACTGTAATTTTTTTTGAAATTTAAACATGAACCATAATTTTTTATCATACCCCATAAAAATCCAAAGGCCTGAGAACAAGGGGACCCAATGTTGTAAGGCTAGAGAACCTGGAGTTTTGATATGTAGGGCAGGAGAAGATGGCTGTCTCAACTCTGGGAGGGAGAGAGGGAAAGAAAAAGGGAGAGACAGAAATTGACTGAGCATAAATTCATCCTTCATCTGTCATTTTGCACCATCCAGGCCCTGAACAAATTCAATGGTGCCTACTCACATCAGGTGAGAGTGGACATTCTTTACTCAGTCCACTGATTCTAATGCCAATATCTTGGAGAAACACCCTTGTAGCCATCCTCTGAAATAAGGCTTTATCAGCCACTTGAGTATCCTTTAATCTAATCAGGTTGACATCCAAAATTTAACCATCACATGTGAGACATTAAATATAATTCAGTGATTCCAACTGAGAGATGTAATCTTATTCTCCATGTTTGGAAGCAGACCTTAACAAATTAATAAAATATGGCAGAATGTAAAATTGTATTGTTAAGAAGGGTTGCATCTTATTCCTTGGTCTTTCTTACAATGCTCAATAATCTGATAAAATCCAGCCAACCTGTAAGAAGTTTAATTGCCCAGAGACCATGAAGCCATAAAGATACCTAAACTAGCCAAATGTAAAGAGAGTGTGAGAGTGACAGCAAAAGCAAGACAGAGAAGGAGAGAGAGAGAGAAAGAGAGAGAGAGAGAGAGAGAGACTAACAGTCCCAATTTTTCAAGTCATTCTAGCTCAGGTGGAAAGCATGTGAGTAAAGAGACCATTTTGTAAATTCTAGCCATGATATACAAGACAAAGAAAAGTATCAGGGAACTGGAACAAATTGTACTAGATCCAAGGCCCTACTCAAACCATTCCAGCCATCCCCAGATAAGGCTGTAGGTTTTATAGAACAATCCCCTCTATGTCCTGCCCAAATCCCTGACCCAGATAATCATGATCTTAAGTAAATGTTTATTGTGTTAAGCCACTAACTTTTTGGATAATCTGAAGCAATAGATAACTTGAGCACAATCAAAAAGAATGGAATCTACGAAAAGAGAACAACTATAGGCAGATTGTATTTATCCATAGATTTATACAAAGATTCTCTCTATACATAGACTTTTCCTTACTATTTTCTTCTTCTTGAGGTTGCAGTGAGTGGTATGCCTCTATGGGATGATTTAATAAATGCTGAATATATGCCTTTCCAAAATAGCTCTACCAAGGCCTCAGATGCACTTTAAATTATTTCTGGTTAAATTTTGTTTGACAGGAACACAGTGTTGTGGGTTAAATTCCATTAAAAGTAAATATATTATAAGGAGGGGTAACACATTAAGCTATTATTTGTCATTAATACCTACCACAAAAATAGGAGTGGGGGAGGTTACAAGACAGGTGGGCCTTGAGTAAGCAGGAAACAGATTGGTCTTCAAGTCTTATTTCTCAAAATGTTGCCCTCAGACTATAAGCATCAGCATCATGAGGGAACCTGTTAGAAATGCAGAATCAACTCCATCTCAGACTTGTTGGTTCAAGTCTGCAATTACAAGATCTTAACTGATTCCTATGCAATTTAAATTTAAGAAACACTAGAAGAGTGGTTCTCAAACATACAGTTTATTAAAAGGTACACTGCTGGACTCCATCTCCAGAGGACGTGATTCAACAGATCAGGAGTGGCGCAAGAGAATCTGCATTTCTAGCAAGTTCTCAGATGATGCTGATGCCATGGGTCCAGTAAGCACATCTTGAGAATTATGGCTCAAAAGCACAGAGCAGACCATGCTGGGAAGGCAGGTTGGAAGAAATTTAGGATTTGGAGCTCTGCCCAAGATGGACTGAATAAGACATCTTTGTTATATTGTATCAACCTGTCCAAGAATTTGGAGGTCTGTTCCATTTGTACAAGGATATTTTGTCCTTTAGAAACATTTTAAAGTTTATCTCATCTAAGTTTTGCAATGTTTCTGGTAAATTTTATTTGTAGATATAATTTGTTGCTATTGTAAATGGCTTCTTTCTTCCATTATATCTTGTGATTATTATAAGTGTATGAAAAGCTATTATTTTATGTATATCAATTTTATAACTGTCTATTGATCTTTTTATTGTTTGTAGAACTTTTCAGAATTAGAAAAGTAAACATTTTGAAGCCTCTAATGACAGAATATATCTAGATAATAAATACTAAATTCTAACCTATTTAGAGGAAGCAAGAGGAGGTCTTGTGCAACTTGAAACCACTCATCTACCTTAGCATCCCTAAAAATGGCAACCAGATATTTTGCACTATGTAATATAAGACAAGATTAAGTATCCAGTACTATGAGTGCAGTATTGTTTCCTAAAAAATTACATTTGAAGCTAATCAAATTTTTAGACATAACTACTAGTTTACAGGAAATATGAGCAAGAGAAGGCAAGGTAATCTACACCATAAAGAAGCAACCAGATGAGTCTAAATGTAGAAGATGCAACCAGATGACTCTATTCTACAGGTGCTATAGTTTGGATCCAAAATGTCTCCCAAAAACCTATGTACTAAAGCAGGCATGTTCAACCTCCAGTCTGCGGGTTGCATGTGGTCCAGGACAGCTAGTAATGCAGCCCCACAAAATGTTTTAACATCATGTGTATTTTAGTGCTTATTTTCTTTGTGACCCCACATGTTGCTCCTATTTTGAAGTTCCAAAGCAATACTGTGCATATTTATAGAACAATACTTAATGCTTCTTTACAACATACAGTAATGGGGCCACAGTATCAAATTTGAACCTTCACACAAGCGTAAATGTCTGAAAGTATATTTAGCAACATTATTGCACATTAAAGATAAAGCACCCTATAAGAATATAGGCAAGAACATCAGGCTAGTAATAAAGAAAAAATAGAGATGGAGTCAGACATCAGGCTGAGGATAATCAGCAACATTCAATGACAGAAGACAAAGAAGTTAATGCTTACAGCACTCTAAAGCAGAGAAAGAATGAACCAGACACACTGTCTTTCAAGTATAGACCTATCAACAGTTTAACCTAGTCAACAGTTTAAATATGTAAGAACTCTGGGAATAGTATTCCTATGAACCCTTTCTGAAAATGATAGTCAGGGGAAATTCCAGTCAAACTCCAACAATAATCATCAATGCTTCAGCAAAAGAATTGAGGTGAGTGTAATGTTTATTTTGTTGCATAAATATTATGAAAATTTTCAAACATACACAAATGTAAAAAGAATACAGGAATGGGTCCTATGTACCTACCATCCAGCTTCAGAAATATCAATATTTTCCCAATCTTGTTTCATCTTTTACCTCCCCCACTTTTTCTAGGGTATTTTAAAGAAAATTCTAGATGTCACAGTAATGTATATATAAATAAAATATTCATCTATAATTGATACGGACTCTCTTTTCAAACATAAGCCAGCATAACATTATAAAACATTACAAAATAAATAATTCTATAAAATCATCTAATACTCAATGAATACACATTCATATTTCCCCAAATATCTCAATGATTTCTTGAGTTGGTTGATTGAAACAGGCTATAATAAGGTCCACATATTGTTTTTGGTTATTGAGACTCTATACCTTATTTTGGGAGAAGGACTTGGCAATCCACTCCCGAGGCAATCCCGAAACAGTCAGCCATTGAAAACCCTATGAGGGTCGCTATGAGTCGGATACCGACTCGACGGCACCTAACAACAACAACAACAATACCTTATTTATTCTCTTTTTTATGTTATTGAGCTGCAGAAAAATGGAGTCACTTGTGTGTTAGTCAGCTTTCTCTAGATGTGACAAAATATGTGGGGTAAGCAACAGAAAAGAAGGAAAGGTTTATCTGTGTTTCAGAGGTTTTAGCTGCTGGTCATTTGACCCCATTGCTTTGGGCCTGTGGTGAAGCTAAACATCATGGTGTGAAGCATGTGATAGAGTAGAGCTGCTCACCTCATGGCAACAAGGAAGGCAGGGGGTAGGGAGAGAGGGAGAGAGAGACAGAGAGACAGAGGCAGAGAGACAAAGACAGGGATGCAGAGAGAGAGAGAGGAATAGAGAAAGAGGGTCCCAAAATCCCATTCAAAGGCATGCCCCCAGTGACCTAACTTTCTTCCATTAGGCCCCACCTCCTACAAGTTCCACCACCTGTCTACAATACCATAGGGTGGCAACTAAGACTTTAGTATAGGGATATCCATCCAACTTTTTGGATTCCTTGAGCTGCATCAGGTAAAGAGGAATTGTCTTGAAACACACATACGTTATATAGTATAGTCAGTGCATATACATAATGAGACTTAATTTTTTTACTTTTTATTATAGATATTAGAGAAATGGGAACAATATAAAACTTATAGGAAATCTAACTCTATTTTTGTAAAACTAATATACCAATGTCTGATTTGGTGGTAGTGGTTGCATTCTTAGTTCTCAGATAAATTTTTCAATGATAAATTTGCAGTGTCTAGAACTGGGTTGAATTAGATTTTTAAAATATTATCAGCAATTTCTGTGTTTTATTTGCCAAGTTTCCATAAACTCATGCAATATCTGATGCACCCTGAGGTAGCTTTGAACAGCTTTGAACCACTTCAAATTCAACCCAGTTTTACTCAACTGAGCAGATGGCAGGCAATGGTAATAATTACCAATTATGACATATTTATACTTATTTGAAGGTTACACATTAATTTTTCTGCTACAAGATATACTCTTTCATTATGGAGAGTCATTTTCAAGAGAATCAAATTTGTAAATTTCCCCCTACTCTTCTTGAACTGTATGATTTTCTTTGTTTTTTCTTTTTCTTTTCCTCACTATTGATAAATGTTGGTGGGGTACAGAGCAATACAGCACTTGCTTTTTCCATCATGCAACCATTATATCACTTTTGGTTACAGTCTCATCAACCTACAAGGTTTATGGAAACCCCTGACCACTATGTAGCAAAAGTCACATGCACATCTGGGTTATGTTCCCCCATTTTTTCCCATGCACCCATGAAGCTGCATCATTTACATTGAGACTATCTTCTCCCCCGTTATCCCCTCTACATTGTTTCTCCTCCTCATCCCACCTTCCACAATCTTTACTTCCCTTTGCTAGTTCCCTCCCTCCTTTCTACTCTTTATATTATCCCTTCTTCACTAAATTTAACTGTGCGTTTTTATATATCAACTTATGTATAGGATTTTTTCTTCCTTTAAGTAAGATTTAGCTCCCACATATGAGTGAGAACATATGGTATTTCTTTTTTTGAGCTGTGTTCATTCACTTAAGATGATATTCTCCAGTTCCATCCATTTTGCTGCAAATGACATTATTTCATTTTTTATTGCTGAGTAATCCATTGTGTATATGTACCATATTTTTTATCCATTCTTCTGTTGATGGGCATCTTGGCTGGTTCCATATCCTTGCTATTGTACAGAATGCTGCATGGAGTATGGAGATGCAAGCGTCTCTTGGTATGATGATTTCTCTCCCTTTGGGTATATATATCCCCAGTACTGGTATAGCTGGGTTGTATGGCAGTTCTATTTTTAGTTTTCTGAGATATCTCTATATTGATTTCCAAAGTGGTTGGACCAATTTACAGTCCCATCAACAGTGTAAGAGGGTTCCTTTTTCTCTATATCCTCGCCGCATTTGTTATTATTTGTTTTGTGATCTTGGCCATCTTAACTGGAGTTAGGTAGAATCTCAGAGTTGTTTTGATTTCCATTTCCATAATGGCTAGGGATATGGAGCATTTTTTCATGTGCTTCATATCCTTATGAACTTCTTCATTTGAGAACTGTCTGTTCATTTCCTTTCCCCCTTTGTGAATTGGGTTATTTGTTGTCTTGGGATTGCACTGTATGATTTTCAAGGAAATATATTTCCACAGTCTACAGTTATACCACTTTGGTATCCAATCTTGTCTGACCTCAAAAGCTAAGCAGGGTTGGGCCTGATTAGTCCTTGGATGGGAGACCACCTGCTGTAGGGTTGGGAGAAGGACTCAGCAGCCCACTCCTAAAATAAGCAGCCATTGAAAATCCCGTGAATAGCAGAGAAGCACAGACATAGTGCCAGGCATGTCACACTGTTGGGGAATGTTTTCTTCTGTTGTAGATAGGGTCACTATGAGTTGGACATGACTCAGTGGCACCTAACAAGAACAATATATTGCAAGCTACTGAAATGTTCCTTTTGGAATTTAATTGATTTCATTTTAAAAATGAATTTAATCTTTGTAGTCTTGGTTCTTGTTTCACCTGAGTTTCTCAAGTGTACTGGAAAAGAGATATGACTATTTCTATTTTTATAAATAACACTGAAGTTTTAAAAGGTTAACGTTATTAAGGTTAAGTTATACAACCTCAGTTTGGATTCAAATTTGTATAATTCCTAAATTCCATCACAGAAAGGCTGTTTTGTGTTGCTGTTATTCTTTGGTGTTCATTTAACCTTTAAAAACATGTTCCCTCATTTGTAAAATGAAGATGTTGAATTACTACATCTCAAAGTTTCTTTCAAATCTGTCACCTTAAATCTCACAACTAATAACACATGAATCCCCACTCAAATGGATTCTTGGTTTGCTTCTGGGAATAGATGTGTACCTCTAAGTTTCCTGGTTTCTTTCTGAGGTCCTAGACTCTTTCACATCTCAAACAGCTTTTTATCTTGGGTATCTGGATATCTGGGATTGTTACGGTCAAACTATCAATTTCCCAGTTGATTTATTTTTATTTCCTTAAATAAAAGTGGCAATAAAGAGGGAATTTTCAGCAGTAAAAAGTTAAAAGATTTAGACTATTCCCGAAACTTTAATTTTTATAGGCTTTGGATCTCTCTTTCTAACTATCTTTTTATAATTTTAGATTTCTTGAACCTGTAGCTACATCAATGGCAGAAAGAAATCTTTACAAGTTTTAAATTATAATGGAAAATTAGATTACAATGGGGAAAATGAATTCATTAATTCACTTAATTACATTCACTGGATCATTTCAAGGAATGGGACAAAGTCAGTAAAATAAAAACTCCGGTGATATTCAGTAAGTTTGCTTAAGAATAGCACATCAAGATGTATTTCATAGTATTCAACTTAGAAAATGGTGACTGGTTGCATTATAAAAGCATTCTATTCCTAGATTTTAACATAAAGGGATGTGTTTCTATAATAATAATGATTTCTGATAGTTTCAACAGAGCAATATTATTTCTCTTAGGAGTTTTGTTGGGATTTGTGTCAAGGGAGGAAACATAAGGAATAGTAATCAGGGTTTTACAAAGGTCTGCTTCCTTAAATAGTTGGCTGACTATGAGGGGGTTTCACTGACCATGAACATGAAGCAAAGCAGTTAAGAAATATGCAGTTACAAATCAGTATTTGATCAATTTCCATTTGCTTTATAGAGAATGTGTTGAAAACTTTTACCCCCACCTCTTCCCCCAGACGTAAGCTAGTCCTCCCAACCATTGGTCAATGCGCTTTTTTTCCAATCAAAATTCTTCAACTGTTGTCACATCTCTGGAATGTTTTCCCTTTTTATTCTTGCACATTTTTATTTTATTTGAAGTACTTAATGGAGATAAAATAAGAGGTAACTCTAGAAGAATTTGCATGTAGAGTCTAGAAGAGCGGCAGCCTTATTCATTATCTCACTTCTACAGCAATTACTCAAAAGCTACACAGAACAGTTTAAAAACCATTGCTCTAAATGTGGATGATGCCTGCAGCTGTAGCCCTGTGGCATCCGATCTCATCAGATCTCAGAAGCTAAGCAGGGTCAGGCCTGGTTAGTACCTGGATGGGAGACCGCCTGGGAACACCAGAAGCTGTAGGCTTGGGAGAAGGACCTGGCAACCCCCTCCCAAAAATCAATCAGCCATTGAAAACCCTATGAACAGCAGAGAAGCACTGACAATAGTGTTTCCCCTGTTGTACAGAGGGTCGCTATGAGTCGGATACCGACTCCACGGCACCTAACAACAACAAATGTGGATGCCTTTTAGAAATACTTGGGGAGCATTAAAAAAAATAATGCCTTGCCTTACTCCCGGATACATGATTTCATTAGTCAAAAGTAAGCCCTGAGCATGAGGACTTTCTGGAAATCTCCAGCTGATCCCATACAGCAGCTAAAATTGATAACCATTACTCTGGAGTATCACCGAGAGGTTAAGGCAAATCTAAACCAAAATTTTACATCTGATACAATCTACAAATCACACCAAGCAGGGATGGCCCAGAATTTGGCTGGCTTTCATGATATGTCTCTGAATACAGAGAGATCTTGCTTTAGCCTCAGGGTTTTGTTTCCCAGAATATTTGCTTGGTTTTACTTTCTTTCTTTCTTTTTGTTTTTTTATCCCCTGGTGAGGAATTTCATTGTTAACAGTTACATCAATGAAATGCTATTGTCACTATCAAGCCAAAGCTATTGTCACTATCAAGCCACACACACACAGGCTTGTTTTGAAGGAATTAGTAGTACACCACACCAAACATGCTGCTCTGGCATCTTGACTCTTGAGTTAAAGGCACTTGAAAAACAGCAGGTACAAGATGATCACTTTGGCCTTCATGCCATTTCTAAAAACAGGAGAAGAAATTCCATTGCGAAAGATGGCCTCCCCATACTAGAAGGAAAATATTCTTATTATCAAGGACAAGAATTTGAGGCTGAGTGAATTCTGTGAAAATTTTATTAAAATAACTTTTATCTTCTAGCCTCCCCATGTCATTTAGTTGCTTTTTGGCAAGATATTGTTCTTTGTCAATTTGATAAGTAGATGGTTCAATCCTTTGAGTGCTCATTTCCTTAGGAAGGCTCCCATATCATGTAAAATTTGTATTAAATAAATTCTTATGCTTTTCTCCTGTCAACCTTTATTGTTGTTGTTGTTGTTGTTAGGTGCCGTCCAGTCGGTATCCGACTCATAGCGACCCTCTGTGCAACAGGGGAAACACTATTGTCAGTGCTTCTCTGCTGTTCATAGGGTTTTCAATGGCAGATTGATTTTTGGGAGGGGGTTGCCAGGTCCTTCTCCCAAGCCTACAGCTTCTGGTGTTCCCAGGCGGTCTCCCATCCAGGTACTAACCAGGCCCAACCCTGCTTAGCTTCTGAGATCTGAC
>VMDO01025323.1:0-28409 GCA_007922755.1 Pedetes capensis
TAAAAAAAAAAAAAAAAAAAGGGCTGAGAGTGAAGCTCAGTGGAAAAGCACTTGAAGAGAATGCAGGCAGGAGGCCCTGGGTTCAACCCCCAGAACCGCAAAAAAAAAAAAAAAAAAAAAAAAAAAGCCCTTAAAAGTGAACTTTCTCTAGCTAGAAGGAGAGAAGAGGTGGCAGAAGGGAATATGTGAAGCTGTGGGGTGGACTTGATGTGCCACTTCTGGCTCTGAGACGCAGGACCCCAGCAAGGATGGGGGCTCAGAAAAGCAGAGGAAGGAAGACAGGTGGGAAAGTCTGGTCTTGGCTGAGAGCAAGCAAGCAAACGGGGCCTCAGCCCTACAAGTGCCAGGAAAGGAGCTCTGCAGGTAGGCTTGGAGGCAGGGTCTCCCACTGAGGGAAGCTGCCTGCCCACACCTTGACCTTACCAGGTGAGGGCTCAGACTCCTGACCTGCAGGGTTGTAATAAATAGGGCAGTGCTGTTTTAGGCCACTGAGTTTGTCACAATTTGTCAGAGGAGCAACAAAAATCCAGTGTAACCCTTGGGTCCCCCACATCTCAGCCTGTGGGTTCCCACTCCGGATGAGAAGCTACGCCAGAGTTATCCAAAGTGGGAGGCACCGTCTCACAGGGAAGGGACCCGCGGGTCCTCTGGCCAGGCGCTCTCCTTGGAAGAGCTGAATGCCCACTCCTGAGTTCTGGGATGGTGGCCCTTCTTGGGTGGCTTCATTCACTCCAACAGAATCACAGTCTCAGAGAGGAGGGCGCAGGGGCTCCCCAGGAACTGGAGACCTCTGAATTCTGAATTCCCAGTGCCTGAGCCAGGAGCAGCGCGGGCAGGAGGCCGGAGGCCCACCTGTAAAGGGAAGGAATGGAAGAGACTCCTTGATGTTTCCTGCCTTCTCAAGTGGGGACTCCCTGAGTCTGGGGGCAGGAGCGCCCCGCAGGACAGCACCCGGGCCAGGCCCAGCCACAGGCTTCCCGCACCTGGCCGCCAGGGCGGCCAGGGTCGAGGCCCTCGGGAGGCGGGCGGGGAGGGCGGGGCGGCCCCCTGCGCCCGCCCCGCGCCGCAGGCCCGGCCCCGCCCGGCCGGCCTTGGCACTTGCCGGCGGCCCGCTGCCTGCGAGCATCGGTGCCCCAGCCCCAGCCCCAGCCCCGGTGCTCGCGGAGGCTGGGGCGGAGCGCGCATGGCCCGCCGCGGGGCCGCCTCGCCGGCGCTCGCCCTGGCGCTGCTGGCCGTGGCCCTGGCTGGGGTCCGAGCCCAGGGCGCAGCCCTCGAGGACGCCGACTACTATGGGCAGGAACTCTGGACCCTGGCGCCCTCCTACGAGCGCCCCGAGCCCGCGCCCGGGCCCTTCCCGCCGACGCCGCCCGAGGGGCCCGGGGAGGAGGAGCGGGAGCCGAGCCCGCAGGAGCCCAGGCCGCCCAAGAGGGCCGCCAAGCCCAAGAGGGCTCCCAGGAGAGAGAAGTTAGCTGCAGAGACGGCCCCGCCAGGTAACCCCCTGCGCCCGTGGCTCGAGGGGGCGCCCGCGGTCCTGCGACTTGAGGGGGCAGCCGGCGTCTGTCTGGGGCTCTCCGCGGGGCCCGCGCCTCCCCAGACACTGCATCTCTGCCTCCTGCGGGTCCTCCTGCTACTTAGAACCTGGCTAAGCCCCGCAGTCCCATCCTGTCCCCCTGTCCCCTCACGTAGAGCCCCCAGAGCCACACAGTTGGGAAGCTGCCTGGGGAGCTGCACCCCTTGCCCCCAAGTTTGATGTTCCCTGGGCAAAGGATCTTTCTCTGGACAGCTCTTCCGGCACTGCCCACGTCTTCAATCTTAAGAGGCTGTGTCTGAGACGGAATTTCCATTTGGCTTGTGAATGGCTGGTCTGATTTGGCAGAGGGCCTTCTGGGGCAGCTCTGGCAGGGGGCACTTACCCAGCCAGTGTACCCTCAGCTCCCTCCCTCCGGGGTCAGTGGCTCCCTGGAATCCTTTGTATGGAAAAGATGGCACAGCCCTCATGGGGAGCCCATGCCCCAGGATCACCGCTGGTGGCTGGTGGCCCTAAAGCTCCTTGGTGACTGGCAGCCTGGGTACTCCGTTTTCTGTCCATCCCTTACACCCTCCTCAAATCCATCCTCAGTTTTTGCCAGCCGTGTCCTGGGGGAAAGACTTCCACGTGGGGTATTACCCACCTGTGAAGTGGGATTTTCTCTTGATTGTTCCCGATGGTCTTTGCTCAACGGCAGAGGCTGCGGTCCTAGTATTTCAACAGTGGGAAGCAAGTGCGATTGCCACATAATTCTGTGGCCTTGCAGTGGCTCTCTCTGAAAGGAGGCATGTGCCACGTGACAGAAGTGGTCTCTTTGGTTTAACTGCTCATGAAAGTCAGCAGCCAGGGTGGCAAGGAGGTGGTGGAGATGGGGGGCACTCTTGCAAAGGTGGCCCTGTCTCAGCACCTCCTTTGCTCCGTGCGCAAGGACCTGCCATGCTTCCCAGGCATGAGCTGTGTGACCCTGAACAGAGCTCTCTGGATTTCCCAGTGTTTCCAGGAGACCTATGGGAATTAAGGAGTGTAAAAGGCACAGGGGCTTGACGACAGGAGTGTGAAGAGACACTTGCACGGAGGCAATGTCAGCTGTGACCCTAGAAGGGGTTTGGTGTGCGCCTGTCTCATTCAGTTCTTTCCGTGGCTCTGAAGGACAAGTGTCTGTTATTTTGCTGGGGAGGAGCCTGAGGCTCCAATAGTTGAAGTAACTTGCTCAGGGCTCCCTGCTGACTTGGGAGATTTGAAAGCCCTGCTCCTGTGCCTGGCACTCAAGGACTCTTTGGTTTGGTGCTATGGATCCAATTTGCATGCATTGTTTTATTTATCTGCTGTGGATTCAGCATGGTAGGCTGGTTGGGAGGGAGACACATACTGGGTTCTGGTGGCTGTTAAGGGCAGTGGCAGGGGGAAAGTGGAAGAAACCCACACTGCTTACCAGCTAGGAATAGGGCTTGCCACTTGGGGACCTGGGGTTCCTGGCTCTACCTGAGGCTCAGTTTCTTCACCAGCAGATAGGAAGAGTGGCACCTGCCACCACATCTGGATGTTCATTGCTGTGAAAGCCTTTTGACAGTGACTTCCCAAGTCCCTCAGACCTTCAGTGGTGTCCAGCTGGGAGCCCTTCTTTCAGTTCTTAGATGGTATCTAGGAACCTGCTGAGCACCAGGTACTGGGGGAGATCCTAGGGACAGAGAGTGCAAGACAACCCCGCTCCTGTCCTCAAGGACCTCACAGAAGTTGAGGAACTTTGAGAAAATAATCACACGTGTGCTGAGGGTTGCCCAGAAGTGTGGGAATCAAGGCCATAAATAAGGAGATTTGGAAAGTGCTTCCCTAGGGAGGTGATGCTTAAGGCCTGACTATGAGCTAACTCTGGGCTGGGATTTAGCTCAGTTGGTGGAGCGCTGTGCTGCAGTCTCTGAGGTCCCAAGTTCAATTCCCAGCACCGCAAAAATGGGAGAAGGACCTGGAAATCCACTCCCAAGGCAATCCTGAAACAGTCAGCCATTGAAAACCCTATAAGGGTCGCTATGAGTTGGATACTGACTCGACGGCACACAACAACAACAACATGAGCTAACTGTATCATCTGGGACTCTTACTGTTGTTAGGTGCCGTCGAGTCGGTATCTGACTCATAGCGATCCTCTGTAAAACAGGGGAAACGCTATTGTCAGTGCTTCTCTGCTGTTCATAGGGTTTTCAATGGCAGATTGATTTTTGGGAGGGGGTGGGACTCTTATTAGACCAGGTGTTATTCCCGAGATAGCTTTCTTACTCAACAGAAAACAAAGTCACAACCCACCCTCAGCAGTGTCCACTGCCATATGTCGATGGGCTCAGATGTTATAATGGGGATGTGATAATGCTCTCTAAGATCCTTCCAACATCAGCACTTGCCAGCCTTGGAAAGGGGTCTCCAAAGGAGAAATCAGGATGCAACCTGATTTGCAAGAAAAAGGGCATTTGCTTTTGGAGACCCATCTTGCGGAGAGAGATTGGCTATGGGGAGGAAGTTGTTGATTCCTCCTGGATAGTCAGCCTCTGCTGCAGCAGGAAATGAGCCTCTAGCATCTACCTGGATCCCATCTCCAAACTGAAAATCCCAGAGACTGGGCCTCTGGCTTTTGGGGGAGCTGCTTCTAAGCCTGGTTACTGCTTTAGCCTTCTTCTTAATGCATTGTGTGGGGCTGCTTAGAGCTTCTCCAGCCAGGGGAAGCCAAGAGTGACGTGTATCTCATCCTCTTAATGAAGGCCTGGGGAATGTGTGTGTGTGTGTGTGTGTATGTGTTCAGCAGAACTTTCCACCCTGGGCTTCATGTACTGGGAGAGACCTTTTTAAAGGATGACTTTGATGAGGGGAGTCCGTAGCATTTTGTGCTGTTAACTTGTACTCGGGGAAAGCGATTGTTTCCCACTGTGAGTGGTGGTATTGTGTGCGGTGCTTATGATGTCATGGGAGCATTCATCTTTGCCATGGACGGTTTCATGTGTGGATTGTCAGAGGAAGAGACATTGGGCTCTGGCCTGGAGTGTTAAATGCATACTTTGGGAATTGATTTCAGCAGGTGGACTTGAATGCTAGGGTACCAGGCACTGGTCAGGCACTGGAGTAGGGTGAGAAATGAGACCGAAAGCCGAATAAGGGGATGAAGTCATCCCCAGCTAGTGTAAAGGTCTATCACGTGCATCATCTTTGCAGATGAGGAAGAGTTTTCCAGGTGGCCCTGGGAGCATAGATGTTGAGCTTGATGGAAGATGAGCTGGCGAGCTGGTGCAGTCGGCTCTAGGAGGGGGTTGGTGCCAGGGATAGAGGGCATTGGGGATTTGGTCTTGGAGTGGGTTTTGGCTTTGGTCCTTGGTCACCACAGAAATGTCCCATGGATATCATGTGCTGACATCTGTGGAGCTATCTTAGAGAACAGAATCGTTTTACTAATTGAAAGTACCTGGAGAACATCCCTAATCTGAAATTCTGAAATCTGAAATGCTCCAAAATCTAAAACCTTTTGAGTCACGGTGTGATGCTGCCAGCAGGAACTTCCACAACATCAAACTCTAAAAAATATTGTAGAAAATTATCTTCAGGTTATGTGTTTAAGGTGTACATGAGGCATGAATGAAATTTTTCTTTAGACTTGAGTCCCATCCCCAGGATATCTCATTTATATATGTGCAGATGTTTCAAAATCTGAAAAACTCCCAAATCCAAAGCACTCCCGGTCTGAAGCATTTTGGACAAGGGATATTCAACCTGTATGGCATTTCCACGAAGGGTTGATAAATTTCAGAGAAGTAGGGCCATGATATGCTGAATGGCATGGAATCTTTAAAAACATTTACTGAAGTTTTTAGTTTAGAATAATTAGAGACTCCCGGGAAATTGGAATAACAGTTTGGTGAGGTGTCATGTACCTGCCTTCCAGCTTCCACCAGTGATAAATCTTAGATAACTGGAGCACGGGCTTTCTCAGTCTTGGCACTATTGACATTTTGGACCAGTTGTGTGTGTGTGGAGGGGATTGGCTGTCCTGTGTGCTATAGGATGTTGAACAACATCCCTGGCCTTGACCTACTAGATGCCAATTCCATCCTTTGCCCAGGTTGTCACAATCAAAAATGTATCCAGACATTGTCAGGTATCCCCAGGGGGTTGAGAATCACTGCTGTGTACAGTATCAACACCAGGAAATTGACAGTTGCAAATATTGTTAATTAGATCACAGTGTTACCCACATATCACTACTTTTTACATACGTGTGTGTGTGTGTGTTTCCCCATCAGAATGTGGGACTATGTGGAATCCTTTATTTATTTATTTATTTATTTAGGCTTTTCCTGTCCAGCTGCTGAGGGTCTGAGGGAGGCCAAGTCTTCTGCGTTTCAGTGTTGAGGATCAAATCTAGGGTCTTGCATAGGCCAGGCAAGTGCTCTCCTGAACTACATCCCCAGCTTGGATTCCTCTTTGAGGTTCAATGGGACTTCAATGTCCTAGAATTCCTGAGGTCCTCCTTGTGGGCACCAGTTTATCCAGAATATTAGAACTTGAAGGAACCTGAGTGGTCACCAAGTGTGAATTTCTGTCCATTGCAGGATTTTGACCAAGAGCCGCCTAACCTCCGCTCCACCCTTCCACAGATGAGGCCCCCCGGGTCAAGGCCACACATTCGTTGGCTGGACAGCACTGAGTGAGAGAATGTTCCTCATACAGACTTGAGAACTTGCATCTCTCTAACTCTGTTTATTCAGCTGGTTCTAATTGAATCCCACAGTTTCCAGATCCCTGCAGCAGGAATGCTTTGGGATCCGGGGAGTGAACCTCAGGTCCCCAGTTTTCATCATCCCAGGGTGAAGAACAAGATAAGTGGCTCCGTGGGGGCATGCCAGCGGATTTGGGGCGTGCTTACTTTGTATGACATCTTCAAATGGGTGCCTTTGTGTGGTGGCCACACCCCTTTTTGAGAATAAAATGGAGCAGAGTAATACACCATAGTTACGTAACTTACCTACCCTTCCTCTCCCACTTGGCAGGAAGAAACAAATAAAATAATAAACAGCCTGTGAATAAGTGATTTGAACAGTTTTTTTTTCTTTCTCCTCCATTATACCTTGACTTAGAAGCTGGCTTGGATATCGTGCCTTTAAAATTGGGCCCCTGGTGGTTCCTTTGTTCCTAGTTTTCTTGAAGCCGGGGCGAGACGGCACAGCTATTGGAATATGTGCAGACCCATATGGAGACCTCAGTCCTGAGCCCCGGAATTTGCAAAGCAGGCACGGAGCCATGTTTGTTTGGGTTTCTCTGCCCAGGATTGTCCCGTTTGCGTTTTGTACTGTGTTGTGTGCCAGCTGCAGAACGATCAAAGAGCTGCTATTTGAGCATATTTGGTTGTAAACAAAGCCCTTTCTATCATGCGGGCCGCAGATAGTTGGTGGAAGAGCTTCCCTTTCAGACCTGGCTGCGTCTCTTTCCGGGTGTTACGCAGTGTGGCCTTTGGGTAGAAATGCCTTCTCTTGGGCGACGCTGGAGTGTGAGGGTTCGAGAGTGTGTTTGTCAATCTCTCACCGTATGTTTTACAGTCCTCACCCCCAGAATGCCATGAGCACCCCTGAACAACTGAACAGCAAGCCTTGAGGTTAGGTTGCGTGCTCACATCGGAGTTGACTGAAGTGTTTTGTCCAGGCCGGCTCCCTGCAAAGCTGCAGGGGAAAGGATGTTTTATAAAAAAGCATCAACTTTCTAAGGCACCACTGCCCTTTCCAGTCTGCTTTCCAAAGTCAACGCCGTGCTGGCGCGGTCCCTCCTGCCTGTGCCCATGGTTCCAGAAACCAGGGCTCATGCCTGGGTGATAAAGGATAGGGGACTTTTCTGGGGTTAGGGAGGCTGGCTTGTGTGCTAAGGTTTGTAAAAATAGTCATTTGGAGCCGGGCGCGGTGGCACATTCCTGTAATCCCAGTGGCTTGGGAGGTGGAGGCAGGAGGATTGCAAGTTTGAGACCAGAGGCAGTCTGCGAGACCCTGTCTCAAAAAGTAAAACAATGGGCTGAGGGTGTAGCTCAGTGGTCCAGCACTTGCAGAGCATGCAAGGTCAAGGCCCTGGGTTCAACCCCTCTACTGCAAAAAAAAAAAAAAAAGTAAAAGCCATTTGGTTTCCCTGTCTATTCCTAGTGCCTGTGACTGCCACATCTCTAGGAGGCAATGGCTTCGGAGTAAAGACCAAGGCAGCCTGGGCCCTGGAGCCTGGATTTTGAAGTGAGGCCCCTGGATGTCTCTGAGGGGCTGAAGGGATACGTGGCTGAGCACTGAGGCGTGGCTTTGGTGGCGGTGGTAGGCTGTGCTCTCTGTGGCGCTCTTGGGTTCCTGCCTTTGGAGCTGCTACCTGGGGTCATAAACCTATGAGTTAGGGTTTCTTTGGCTGACTGTGGGGAAGGGCTCATGGCCCTATCTGGTTGGCAGCCGTATGGCTACCCATCAGGTATCATGGGATGGTCGGCGTGGCACAGCGCACCTTCAAATGTCCATTTGAGCCTCTGATGTCATAGATTCGCAGGGAATACCTGGTCTGTGCAAGGCATGTGTGATGCTCCGTGGTGAGTTTGTTCAGGATTCAGAGACAGCTGGGTCAGAGTCTGCCTCTGCCACTGATGGCCACGTGTGACGTCTCTAGGCCTTCATTCCTCCCTGGGGCGTGGAGACAGTAATGCCCTACACTTTATGGGCAGGTGGGAGATTAGAAGGGTAGATGTACAACAGTCCAGGCTCTGGAGGGGCCAGCTGCTCAGTGACACAGCTCCCCACTGCTCCAGTCCCCAGCCCGCCTGGGCCCTGTGGACCCTGTGAGGCAGTGCACCTGAGTTGCTGGCTTTTTCTCTCTCCGTCCCCTTCACCTTGCCTTCATGCTGCATGAAATCACCTCCCAGGTGCAGTCCTGTGCTCCCGAGCTTCTTGTCTCAGGCTGTGTTCCAGGCAGCCCCGGAACAAAAGGTACAAAAGGGTACAAAAGAGGCCCTCCCCAGCACCCTGCAATGTGCCTGCACGGGCCTGCCTACTGCTGTTACTCAGGTGGCCCCTTAAAGGCAAATTCTCCATGTGGTTGTAAATTAGGAGGCGGCCGCTGCCCCAGAGGCATTGCGGCCCCACTGGCCTGCGCTGATGGTCTGAGGGAGGCCAAGTCTTCTGTGGGAGAGGCTGGCCCAGAGGCACAGGGCTGACCAAGCTGCTTCCCGGCGAAGATACGGTGGAGGGGCAGAGATTGGTGGGCTGACTGATTCTGGTCTGACCCTGGTAAAAAGCACTCCCTGTTCCTGCCACAGTGTCCCCTCCCCACCATGCCATGGAGATCACCAGAGACTGGAGGCAAGCCTGTCTCAACTGCTGGGCTGCCTCCCAGAGATTCCCCTGGGACTTCTGTTTCCCCTGGGAGCTGCTTGTCCTTGGACTTGGATAGGCCCGCAGGCTGGTCTCTCACCATGGTCGGCCCCCTGCCCTGCTCACATCGCACAGAGCAGGCAGTTTTAACTGCTGCCCTTTAGGCTTTTCCTGTCCAGCTGTAAAGTCATCCTGGATCTGGTCATGGCGGTCCTTTGCAGATCTGCGTATTAGTGGTGGGTTGTTGTTGTTGTTGTTAGGTGCCGTCGAGTCGGCATCCAACTCATAGCGACCCTCATAGGGTTTCCAGTGGCTGACTGTTTTGGGATTGCCTTGGGAGTGGATTGCCAGGCTCTTCTCCCATTTTTGCAGTGCTGGGAATTGAACTCAGAACCTCAGAGACTGCAGTGCAGCACTCTACCAACTGAGCTAAATCCCAGCCCTAGTGGTGATGGGTTGTTGTTGTTACGTGCCGTCAAGTCGGTATCCAACTCACAGCGACCCTCATAGGGTTTTCAATGGCTGACTGTTTCGGGATTGCCTTGGGAGTGGATTGCCAGGTCCTTCTTCCATTTTTGGGGTGCAGGGAATTGAACTTGGGACCTCAGAGACTGCAGTGCAGCGCTCTACCAACTGAGCTAAATCCCAGCCCAGTGGTGGGTTAGGCAGCCATAATTGCTGTCTGTCTTGAGGTCTCAAGGCTAAGTTTCTGGGAGGGCCTTTGGCTCATATTTCTGGGAGCTCCTAAGAACCCCATTTGGTGTTTTTTTTTTTTTTTTCTTCCTGAGATGGGTTCCTTACCAAGAAACAGGCAAGGGCTGTGAGCGGGCTGGGCCTGGCCTCCTTCAGAGGGCCTGGAATTTCCTGGGGAAGTGCAAAGCAGTGGCCCAGCCAAGTGCCCTTCGGTTTGGGGAGGGGGTGCTACTGTAAGCTGCTCGTATAGAGAGGGGCAAAAATAGTTTCCGATTAACCCAGAGGAATTATATTTATCACTGGAGACCAGAATAGAACATGTGGCCTGCATTGGCAGTTCAGTTTGCTACTTTTAAGGAATTCTGTTTTGTCAGGAGGCCCAGATGGAGATGTTGATTAGACTCCGGCTCCTTCTCTGAATGCCGCTTCCACTCCCATTCTTCCCTCATCTGCACAGACCATATGTTGCCTTTCTTGTTATAAGAGAGGAAGGGGCTACGGAAGAGGCCTCCACGCTGGCTGGGAAGGGCTCCTGCGTGCCGCCAGCCTCCAACTCTGCCACCTCCTGGCTCTGTCGGTGGCTTGGGTAGTCCTCTTCCTCACTGTGAGCCTTAGTGTCCCCATCTGTAAAATGATGCTCCTGTCCTCCGTGGGTTTGCCAAGGTTGGCTCTAACAGTTTATGTGAGGACGGCTTGTCAGTTGTGAGGCTCGCTGCTCAGTGGCTGTCAGTAGCTGAAATGGTGCTTTGTGACGTGGGGGGCTCCGTGGTGATATTGACTGCGGAAAGACAGAAGTTGTCTTTTACTCAGGGACAGTGGCAGGTCAGGCCCCACCTGGAGCACCTCACCTGTATTATTTTCTTTCCTACCTCTGACACACCATTCGGCAGGTTCTGTCCCCTCCTGCTGAGGGGGAGCGAGGTGAGAGGTAAAGCTGGTTCCTTGGGGATGCCCTGGCTGTGAGAGTAGTGGGGCAGGACCCCGGACTGGATCCAGGCCTCAGGTGGGTGCTCCTGACCACTGCCTGTGACCTTGGCTCCCTGTTCTGCTCCCCGTGGGATCCACCTGGGGAGCGAAACACCCTGGTTTGGGTTGGATTCCCTTTGCCGAGGGGGCTGGTTTTGCTCCTTGTGGTATGGGGGTGTTACCTCAGCCGGCCTTCTCTGCATCTGTCCCAGCAAGGCTCCAGGAAGGTTGCCCTGGCTGAGAGAAGGCTTACAATGAATGCAGACTTCCGGGAAGGGCTGAAATGGAACATTCTTCCCCAGCACTCTGGCTTTTTCTGTACATATTTTGTAAAAGTCTTTTTTTTTTTTTAATCTTATTTTTCAACCAAATGAGACTCAGCATCACCAACACATATGCAACCACTGTTGCTGAATAATCCAGGTCCTTGCAGAGCCTCGGTCAGACTCTTTCAGAAGGGCCAACTTTGATGATTGCCAGCCAGGACCTTCCCGGGCATGAGAGCCGGCGGGACCGATGCTGAGGTGGCACTGAGCAGGTATTGACGTAACCGAGCCTCTGTGCCAGTCCTCTGGCCTTTATGAAAGTTGCAGTTTATTGGCCTGTAGACCTTAATGGGGGGCTGGGGTTTAGCTCAGTTGGTAGAGTGCTTGCTCTGCGTACTCTCAGGCCCTGGGTTCAAACCCCCACATGGCAAAAACAGGAGACGGACCTCTCAGCCCACTCCTGAAACAATTCCAAAAAACACCGAGCCATCAAAAACCCAATGAGTAGCAGAGTGTTAGGGAGTGTTTTGTTCTGTTATGCACGGGGTTACTGTGAGTTGGACCCGACTCAGTGGCACCCAGCAACAGCAGACCTTAATGGGGACATTTAATTCTGTAAATTTTTTTCAGCTTACCTGAAAAATAAAAGTTCTTTCTAGCAGGCATCACCCAAGAATATAATAAAAAGGGGATTTGATTTCCCTTGACTGGGTCTAAGTGACTCCTTAATTTTTTTAAAAAGATTTAGGGTTTTCTTAGTAAATATCGTTTTTGGGGGTCAGGGGGTCAAATAAATATCCTTTTTGTGGGGTTGGGGGTAACCATCGAATAACTGGAAGTGGTTTCATTAATTGGCACAAGCCACCAGCTGATACTGGTATTTCAATTTACATTTTAATGGCTCTTTAAAGTAACAGACTCTTACCCATTAAGTATCTTTCCCCATAAACTGGCCCTCTTGTTTGGTCCATTAGGTTATTTAATGGGTTCATTCATTCATTCATTCATTCATCACAGCCCATTACCTATGCATTGGTTCATTCATTCATTCGTTCATTCATTCATTCATTCATTCATCACAGCCCATATGTATCACATGCTGGCGACAGAGCAATGAGCAGAGCTAGGTGCAGTCTGCCCTCCCGAGTAGACACGTTACACTGCCACTGTGATGCACACAGGACAGGTGTGTGGAGCTGTGGGGGGGCTGCAGGTGCCCCCAGGGTTTCTTTCCCCACAAGTATACCCACCCCGGCAACCAGGAGTCTGGGCAGTGGCTGGCTCTCAGCCCTTCCTTTCTCTGGAGATGTACCCTTGGAAGGCCTCATCTCCCACTCCACAGTTGGCCGGTTTGTAGCCAGAGGTGAACTGTCTCTCGAGTGAGCAGCGCTGTGGGTGCAATTCCTGCTCCAGAGCCGCTGGGTGATGAGTTGAGCCAGACTCAGGCTGAGACCGTAGCCATGCTTACCCCCTTCCCTGACCACGTCCTGCTTCCATCTTTCCTTTCTCCCTCAGTGCCTCACATACAACCAAACCCCTGCCTCAGGCTCTGCTTAGAGGCAACTTCATCCTAGACAGGTGCTATCAGAGTTCATCAAACGAGGATTAGATCTGGGTGAGGTCGGGAAAGCCAGCTTAGGCAGACAGTGCCAGAGCAGAGATTTGCCACTTGGGCAGGAGGAGCGAATTAGCTGGAGGGTGAAGGGGTGGGTGCTGCAGAAGAGGGCACAGCATATGCAAAGTTCTGGCGGGAGGAAGCATGAACCGAAGGCTGTAGGGAGGCCAGAGTCGCTGGAACAGAAGATAGGGCACAGTGTGAGGAGAAGCTGGAAGGGTCGGTAGGAGCACATGAAGCTTCCCAGGCCATGGCAAGGACTCTACCTTGTTGGTGGGCAGCGTCATCACCCACAGGTTCCCAAGCCAGGGTCTCAGAGAGAGAGTTAGTGTGGGGTGCGCGCCTCCCGGTCCAGCCCGTGTGTTCTGACGGGTGGCGGCGCAGCGCACACAGATACTAAACACAGTCCACTTGGGATCCTCAGGTGAGGGGCACAGACTCCTGTGGCCCTTGGGACGCCAGCGGAGATGGGAGAAAGGAAAAGCCTGGGGCACTTTTGCCTTCCAGGGGCAAACACCTGTGTTGGTGGTCTCGGTGGTCATGCGGAGAGAGTTCTTGCTTTGTCGGTGATCAGACAGAGAACGAGTTCTTTCCTTGTTGATGGTCGTGGCGGGAGAGTGTTCTTTTCTCACCGAAGGTCCGGGTGAGAGAGCGGAGAGAGCTGTTTCCTCATCAGTGGTCTGGGTGAAAACGGGGTCTTTCCTTGTTGGTGGTCGAAGGTCCAGGCGAAAAAGGGATCGAGCTGCCACAGTGCAGCTCCTTATATAGCTCACCCACGGAATGGCCTGAGCCAATCAGCTTTGAGTCCAATTGTCCAATCAGGTTCAGGGGATTGGTGAAGGGTTTTGTACAAATGTCCAACCACGTTACCTTCATTTTCCCTAGCTTTAGCTGTTTTCCCCGTTTTGGGGTTTTTGCCAATTTCCTCCCAATTTCTCCCTACAAGTTAGGTGGGAGAAGCCTAGCACATGAGGAAAATGCTAGCTTCAGAGCTTCCACTTCCAGGCCCAGAAAGCAATGTCTGGTGTCTCTGGGCTTAGGGAGGGTCAAGAGCAGTCTGTCATCTTGTGATAGTAACAACTTGCGTGTGTACCTTGTTTTTATCGGGAGTGTTTATTCTCCTGGGTGTTTAACATGCATCCTCTGCTTTCATCACAGACCCCTTAGAAAGTCCAAGGCTCCATCCTTGGGGGCAGGGGAGCAGAGCTAGGGACAGCTCTGTGCAGGAGAGGGTGGCAAATTCCTACTCCCCGAGGCTGCTGTGATATGTGGAAGTAAAGGCATTTCCCTCTCTCTCTCTCTCTTTAGGTAAACACAGCAACAGAAAAGGCAGGCGAAGCAAGAGTCCAGAGAAGGCTGCCAGCAATGACCAGAGTGTCCCTGTGGCCCGTGAAGATGTCAGAGAGAGTAAGTGAGGCTCTCAGAGGGTCCCTGTCTGGGGTGAGCACAGGCTCCTGGCTCAGCTGCTTGATGGTGGCTGCCCTACGTGTGGGGTTGCCTGGGCCTGTGTCTATTCTTAGCCATTGTGTGGGGGTGTGGACGAGTACAGCGGCTCACACTTCTGTGGGGCCTCATCACTCACAGCCTGATTTCCCAGATCGCTTTGCCCAGGTTGTTTCTGAATTTCCTGAGCCTTCCCCGTCCTCAGACCTCCCGTCCCAAAGCAGCATCTTTGCCTTTCTGGTGGGTTCTCCAGCCACCCACAGCCTTGGCTGTGCATTGCTTGCCTCCCGGCCTGAGTCCAGGTCAGAGATCAAGTGTTCTATTTCTAAAACGTGCAATGCTAGTCCTCATACCTTGCAGCCATGTCAAAATATTGGTGCTGTGAATCCTTACCCTAGAACATTCAAAGGCTGTGGTCTCTAACCTTTTTGGCACCAGGGACCAGTTTCACGGAAGACAGAGCTCAGGGGAGCAGATGAGTTTCACTTATGGCCATGGTCCTAACAGTCAACGGCTCTGTGGCTGGGGACTGGAGACTCCTGTTGAAAGGTATTAGTTCTAGACTCATGAATAAGCTCTGGCCCACTAGCTGTAGCTACTACTCTTATTAACTATTATATCATTATTATTCTTTCTTTATTATTCTTAACTATAGTATCCAGGATTGCTTTTCCGGTAGGATTAGTAATGTTGTTGTTATTGTTAGGTGCTGTCGAGTCAGGTCTGACTCATAGCAACTGTATGTACAATAGAACGAAACACTCCCTGACACTGTGCCATGCCCTGCACTATGTCAGTTCTTCTTTGCTATTCTAAGGGTTTTCAATGGCTGATTGTTCCAGGAGGGGGATGCCATGTCTTTCTTCCAATATTAGTAATAGCAGGTATTTATTAAGCATTTAAGTAGTTGCCAGATACTTGGCCCAATATTTGACATCTCTTGGTACCCTTCTGAGTATTGTAGATATTACCAATATCATCATTATTAATATTATCCACATTTTATATATGAGGAAAGTGAGACTCAGTAACATGGATAATTTGCCTAGGGTTATGCAGCTTGTAAGTGGCAAAACAGAGATTTGGACCAACATTCTCTGATTCTATACTTTTTGCATAGCAATACGGCTGCTTAAAATAAACACAACATTTCACGAATTTGCATTTACAGAGATGAGACTGGTTTTCAGCTGTCAGGCAAGCCTATACATTATGTCACAGAGTTGATCCTTGCAAAGGGAATTGCATGTTCCCTTAGGCACAATGTAATGATTCGGAGTTGGGTTACTAAGAACTCCCCATCAAAGAAATCATAGCTACGACTAATAGTGCATTGTAAAATAAAAACAGAAGTCCATAATAATGAACTTCTGTGATCCCCTACTGGATAAAATATATTCCACCTTAAAGTAGGCAGGCATGAAGTGTACTCTTTTTCCCTAGGGAGGACTCAGTGTGTTGGGAGGGTGTATTGAGTATACAGAGGGATGCTGGGTCTGTGTTTCTGGGGTTCACTCTAATGCTGTGACCCTTTGGGGTCTCAGCTAGCTGTGTGGGGATGGGTGTCCGCCCCTGGAGTGCACTGGCAAAACACCAGCTGAGTCCGCAGCGCTGCACGAGCCACAGGGTTGAGGTGGCACCGAGTACTGGTCTGAGGCTCACTCCAGGCTCTTGCTGCCATCATATCTGTGTTCACTGTCATGCAAACTCAAGTGCTTTCAACCATATTGGAAAACACATTTTGTCCAGATTTTTTCAGTAGCTTCACCAGGAGGGCTGGGTTGAATTATCTTCGTTCTTCATTCTTAGAATTGGGAGTTATTAAAATTTGGGGAGGCATGTTTGGAATGATTTTGGGAGGCCCATTTCTTCCCTCTCTCTCTTTCTCTGAAGTCTGCGGTCGCTCGTTTTCTACCATGGGTACCCCTGTCCCCCATGCCTGGTTCAGGATTGTTCTGACTCGCCTCATATTTCTGTCAATATGGGATCACTTGCCTCAAAAGTCACCACCAGGGCAGTCCACCTCCTCTTGGTATCTCCTCTGGTTGTACAAGGGGGCCTTGAATGAGCTGTGGTGGAAGGTTGGGGGTGACATGGATGTCCACTATATCATGTCTGAGGCAGTGGCCCGTGCAGATGTCCATACACCATGTTTAGGGTGGTGGATTGTCCTGATGTTAACCCATTGAGTTATGAGTGTGGATGGCATTAAAGGACTTGCCTCAGAGGCAGAAGTTACCTTGGGGAACTTGGAACCTGGCTGTCACATGACTAAGGAGCAGTGTCAACTGAGTAGATCAGCCCAGATGCACGCTGGGTGTTGTTCTAGAATACTCCACGAGGTTGCTTGAGTTACAGCTCTACTGCTTCGCCTCTCTCTAGCCACACTTTTTTCCTGGTAAGTTTTCAGTTCCCTTCTTAAAAGGTGAAAGCACGTTGCCTTTGGGCTGGCCATGTGCCATGCTTAGGTCAGTAGAACAGGAGAGGTGACCATGCGCCAGGGCAAAGCCAATGGCTTGAGAGGCTTTGCATATATCCAGGTATTTGCATCTAGGCCACTGGCCCAAGGAGCTGAGTGGAACAAATAGGGGCTCAACTTGTGATCTAGAGCCCACCCAGCTATACTGAACTGACCTACAGACACCTGAGACAGAAATGCTTATTATATGCCACTAAGAGTTTGCAATTTTTTGTCACGCAGCACTAGCTGACTCATGCAACAGAATAGAGAATATCCTTGTTTTCCAGGGCTGCATATTGTTCCATCAGGTGGATGCTCCATCCTTTAGCCACCTAATGATGGACATTTAGGTTGTTTCCAATCTTTTGTTACTATAAACAGTGTTGCAGGGAAATTGCCATATATCAATGCCACCTACCAGGCACAGGTTGCAAAATGATTCCTTGCTTGACAATTCCTACCAGGCTGGATGAATTTCTGGCCTCTGATTCCCTTTTATGCCACCAAAGGGAAATGTGTTTCTCAAACATGTCCTATGCTTTAAGCTTCTGCATATATATATGTCCACTCTCTAGGGACTTGCCAGCAGGTCAGCTGATGGCTAAGAGAAAAATGTTGGGATCAGGTCCAACATTCACTGGTTGTGACACTCTGGACAAGTTACTAATTTTTCTTTGACTCAGTTTCCTTCTCTGTGAAGGGGAGATAACATCCCCTTTAGAGATGTCCTGTGAAGGTTAAATAATGTCTGCAGATTGTAGCACCGGACATCTGGCACAGGTAGTGAGAAGCATGGAGTCATTTCCAGCCTCCTGATTCAAGAGGAGAGCTTAGCTGGTTGATGTATTGATAAGTGGCCACACCTGTGTTTCAGACTCCTTTAGGAGTGAGAGGCCAGAACTGGAACAGTCACACCTCTCTTGACAAGGCACATTAAACTCTCAGAAAACAGTAGCTGATCTCCATTGCTGTCTTGGTTTTATTTGTGCCTTAGGATGCGGGTTGGAAAGCTTTTTTAAAGGATGAGATCATAAATATTTTATGCCTTATTAGCTATGAGGCAAAAATCAAGATGATTAGGTAAGTACTTATATAACCATTTAAAATGTAACCCTTAAAAATACATAAAATCCATTCTTATCTCATGGGCCTTCCAGGGCCTGCCAGCTCCTGCCTTAGAACATCAGTGTTTTGCAAATAGTGCCTGCAGGAAGCCTCCCCTGGTCACCTTTTCATTTTCCTACATCTTTTTTTCATGGTCCTGGTCCCTTCTTCTCTCATATCATAGGGATTCCTATGTACAACTCTCTGGTTCACAGAGGCAGTGGATGCTTAAGAGCCGGGCCCTGGCAGGTTCATTTCTGGGTACACCTACTATTGATCACGGCACTTGGCAAGAAAAGCAACCCTGTTTATTTACCCCATTCACTCTGCCACACTAGCACCCTGGTATTCAGGACATGTGTCCACGTACGTTCAGGTGGGTCCTGCATGACTGTGAATAGCAGAGCTGGCTCTCCACAGGAAGTAGGGAAGTAGTCTTTGGCTTAGGTTCTTAGAGCAAGATCTGCAGGAAAGCACCATGCTTTCCTGCTGAGATGGGGGATAGCCCTTCCCCAGTACCTGCAGGGCAGTGGGAACTTGCTGGTACATCTCCCTCAGGCCTGGGTGGGCTGAGATTTGAGGCCTCAACCAGGTACCTGGCTTGGGATCAGTGAACTTAGTGTGTGTGTGTGTGTGTGTGTGTGTGTATGCGTGATTTAAGTTTGGGAGTTTGTCATATCGCAGATTGATTTTCAATGCAAGTCCTTTTCCTTTGCTACATGGTCACTCAGTTCTCAGAGGCTCAGTTTAGGTCTTTACCTCTGATATCTGGCATAGTGGGTGAGGACCATGGAGTTATTTCCAGGTCCCTCATTCTAGAAAAGGATGGACCTGGTTGATGTGGTAATAAATGATCACTTCTATATTTCACACATCTTTGGGAATGAGAGGGGAGGTGAGAAGTCAGAACTGAGAGTCATACCTTTTTTGACAGGCTTTAGGAAGCTCAGGAAATATGAGTCTGGGAAACCAAGGCAACCCTTCTCCTAGTGTTTTTGTACACTTCCAACTTCCTCTCAAACATGCCCAAAGACTTCTCTAGTCTCTGAAGTAAAATGTGTACCGTTGAAGGCTTTTCTGGAATTCTTCAACCATGTGGAGAGGTTTATTTTGTCTTTCAGTGGTTTTGTGGCAGAGTCATCACTGGGTTTGATTAGGGGTCCTGGGCTGTCTGTTGCTTGCAGTAGAGGTGATCTGAATGGGGCTGTTGATACCATGCGAGCAGCATGGCTAGTCTGTATCTGTGGGCTTCAGAAGCCTTGGGTTGAAACCAGAGCCACAGTGGACTGGCCAGCCTAGGAATACTTCTTAGACATGGGCTCAGGGGACAGAGCTCAGTGTGCTCAGTGGCTTTTGGAGGTGGCATGAGTCAGCTCTGTTCATTTGCATCATTAGGTTAACCCCCAATGTGGTCCTTACTGACTAAAGATGTACCAGCCTGTTTGAAGAGGAGACATTCTAGCTGCTGCTCCTTCAAATCCACATGACAAAGGCCAGCATGGGGGTTTCTGTTGTTCTTGAGGGTTTTGTTCTTGCAATGTTCTGAGAATGAGCATATGTACAATATTGAATATTCTAATCCATGAACATAGTACATCTCTCCACTTATTAGATCTTTTAAAATATTTCTCATAAAAAATTTTCTACAGGTTTTGTACATACTTTAATGAATTTATTCTTAGATGCCTGCTGTTTTGTAATGCTCTTAATTATCTTACTCTATTGCTAGTATATGTGTATATAGCTGATTTTTGTATGTTGGTTTTATGTCCAGGAACCTTACTAAATCCTTACTGATTATATATTATTTTGAATTTGGATACAAATCAATAATTTATGCAAAATACTCACATTTTTTCCCATTTCTTATACCTTTTATTTATTTTTCTTTGCTGCATTGGCTAAGACTCCATTTCAAAAAGAATAAATTTTTCCATTTGTGTTTTATTTCAACCTTTTTATTTTTACTTTTCTTGATATATGGCCTTATTCTAAATATTTTTAAAAATCTATCATACATATTTTAACTTCAGCATATCCCTTTTTGGCAAGAGGAAGCCATATCACTTAAACTATTCTTAGGATGAATAATTTCTGGGAAAATATTTTCTTGGCTGTTACACCAAGTTACTTGCAAAGTTACATTATTTTTCTGAATCTTATAGGTTGTGAACCCCTTTGAAGGTTTTGTTGGGGGGCATTTTTGTTCCTCATATACCACACATGTAGGCTGGGGTTTAGCTCAGTTGGTAGAGTGCTACTCTGCACTTTCTAAGGACATGGATTCAATCCCCAGCACCACAAAAAATGGGAGAAGGACATGCAATCCATGCCCGAAGCAATCCCAAAACAGCCATTGAAAACCCAATGAAGGTCACTATGAGTTGGACCCAACTCAATGGCACCTAACAACAACACATTAGTGTTTGTTCTTTATTCATCTTCGTATAAGGCAACATACAGTCAGATTCTCTCCAACCTTTTCTAAGATTAACAACTGTTGACAAAGGTTCATCTGCAATCCCTGCCTCTGCCTCACCCCCCAGAACAGTGCAGATCCCAGTTTCTAGCAGCCTTTTATCTTTTACATATTCTTGGTCTTTCAAAGTGCCAAGTTCCCCTACTGATGGCTCTTAGACACTCTGATCTGGTAGAATACTTAAGAGAACTATAATTACCTTCATGTGTTGTTATCATTGTTCTTCTTGTCTACTGTTTTGACAATTTATCTTTCCTCTTTCTGGCTAGCTATTTTCTGAGAAAGTATGATGCAAATAGCTTTAGAAAGTAGACTGAGTGAACAGGTTAGTACACGCCCACTCCAGAAAGCCACACGTGGGCTTTAGAGATGGTATCTAATTTTCTAGTTGCTACAGACCCTGGATTTCAAGTGAGATGCACATAGTAAGAGAGACATGAAAGGTTATTGTGTTCCTCATCTAGGAATCTGTTTTCTCCCTCAGTTGCCTTCATCTGACTCACACATGGTGAATAGTCCTCTGCATCTGGTGTTAGACTGAAGCATTGTCGGGAATCTTTCCTTTTTGCATCTTCATGGGTTTTTAGGGCAAGCTTGGGAGAGGCTGCAAAATTTTAAACTGGAATTCCCCAAAGTCTGCGACACTTCTGAATGACAGAAGCATTTATGAGATATATTAAAAAATCCTGAACACAGTGTGAGGAAGTTTTTCCTTTCAAATCCTCTTTGAAGCAAATTTTAAATTCTGAAATAATTATAGAGACACAGGAAGTCCTATTCAGCTTTCACTGTGCCCCTCCAGTGTTGACACTTTGCATAATTGTGGTACAGGGACAGAATCAGGAAATTGACATTGGTACAAGTCATAAAGTATATTCAGATTTTACCAGCTACACATTGTGTGTGTGTGTGAGTGTGTGTGTGTGTGTGTGTGTGTGTGTGTGTGTGTGCAGGCCTGTAAAATTGTATCACATATGTAGTTCCTAGAAATACTGCTGTTTGGTACTTCTTTCTAGCCACACACCTCTTTCCTGCTCTTGCCATTGGTGAATGAGAGTTACAGTTGCTTCTCTTCCTTGGAAGCCAGCATTTGATGTTGTCAATCTTTTACATTTTATTCATATTGGTAGGCATGCATTGCTATCTCATTGTTGTCTTAGTTTACATTTTCCTGGTGACTAACAACTAATTCTTCCTTGCCATTAGGATAACTTCTTTTGTTAAGACCTGCTTAGATATTTTAAAATTTTTTTCTCATTTGTTTTTCTTATTGATTTAAAGGAAGGTTTTTTTCTTTGCTTGCTTTTCTTAAAGATATTATGAATATGAGTTCTTTGTCAGATATATACATAGCAAGTATATTTTCCCCTTCCTTGGCTTACCTTTGTCCTCCAGCCATGGTGTCTTTTGGATAACAGGTGTTCTCAAATTTGAAAGACACCAACCATTAGTCTCTTCTTTTGTGGTTTGTGCTTTTTTCTTTTTTGTGGTCCTGGGGGTTGAACCCAGGGTCTTGAGCTTGCATGCTTTGCAAATGCTGAACCACTAGCCACCCCAGGTCATTTGTAATTTTTTTTTTTACTTTTTTGAGACAGGGTCTCACTAAATTACACAGACTGCCTCTGGTCTCGAACATGCGATCCTCCTGCCTCCGCCTCCCAAGCTGCTGGGATTACAGGTGTGCGCCACTGTGCCCAGCTGTGCTTTTTTCTTCATGCTAATTTTTTTGCCTCCCCCAAAGACTTGAAGGTATTTTCCCATGCTAGCTTCTAGTGATAAGTTTTCCTTTCATATTCATTTATTTCAATTTATTATAATTATTTAATCTAAATAAAAGTATGGAGAAATAATAATGCAGGTGGTACATGGATGTAGAAATATTCATGAAGATGATAAGCAAGCAGTTGAGGTTTGAAAAGTGCCCTTTTGAACCAATAATTACTCTTGGGCTTTATTAGCAATGAATAAAGAAAAAATATTCATTGCCCATGATTATGCACACATAGTGATTATCAGTTATATTGGTTCATCATATGGATTCATCCATTTATTTAGGAAACATAGGTCTGGCCTTGGGAGTTCAATGAGGAAAACTGATTATTGCTGCTCTCGAGGCCCTCAAACTTTTCAGGGAGACAGACTAAACTTCGACATTGACAGTGTGGACTTCTGTTAGGAGCGTGGAGCCAAGGCAAGGTGGGTAGGATGAGCAGGATGGTATGGGGAGAAAGTCAGGGAGGCTTTTCAGATGAAGCAGCCACTGAGCTGGCCATCCTTGGAGGAGATGAGCAGGCAGAGCCTTTTTTTTTTTGTGTGTGTGGTACTGGGGGTTGAACCCAGGGCCTTGCGCCTGCATGCTCCGCAAGTGCTGGACCACTGAGCTGAGCCTCCAGCCTTTTTTTTTTTTTTTTTTTTTTTTTTAACTTTTTCAGACAGGGTCTTGCTAAGTTACACAGACTGCCTCTGGTCTCGAACTTGTGATCCTCCCGCCTCCGCCTCCGAAGCCGCTGGGATTACAGGCGTGCGCCACCCGGCCCGGCTCAGTAGGCAGAGCCTTTGAGGGTGAAGGCCCCTGTGGGCGGACTCCAGCAGGGAGAGGCTGCAGCCAGCTTGGGCTCTGTTCCCACCTGCTTCTAAGTTCGCTCTGTGGGACCCTCTGGGATGGGAAGGAAACTCTGAGCTTGCATCACATCACAGATGAGAGGTACCAGCCAGGTTCTGGGGGACTCCCCAAAGTACTGGTTGTCTCCAAATTTCCCCCTGGGAGCTTCTGGGATGCTTCTAAGGTCTCTGGCAGAGGTTCGAGCATCTAGTTTTCTGGGCTCCCAGGAGATTCTGATGCTCAGCCTGGGTCTGTGTGGGTGAGTTCTGCTTCCCTCGAAGCCCAGTAGGGAGAGGCTAAAGCATCTTTTAGAAGTAGTGGGAGTTAACCTCCATGTGTGATTAGATAAGACCAAGATTAGCTCGCAGAGTTCCCAAGGCCCTGAGAGAGGCCTCATCCCCACTAGACAGCCCCATGGTAGGCAGACAGCCACTGCAAACAGATTTCAGAGCACCCGGAAGATGACTTCACACTCTTCACTAGTCAAACAGATCGTCAAGGGCAGAAAAGTAAAGGAAAAGAATTCCATTTGTTAAAGCTATTCAATTTATAGTTGACAATGGAAGCAAAAGTTCACGAGGGCTGGGAACTTGTTCCTGGGAGCTTGTCTCGCACGGGGCCCTCCTGTTCTCTGTTCGAACTCGGGACCTCAGAGTTCTCTGCTGTGTTCCTAGCAGGTGACCACAGCAGGCCATAAGGCTTGGACTCCCCTCCTTACAAACAAGTGATACCCGTACGGCTCCAGCCCCTTTTCTTGGCATGACCCTAAATGCCACCAATGTGCATTAAGCTCTGGAGTTTTCAAATGAAGTGGAGGTGTTATATTGATTAAGCTTAGGATCATACATCACACTTGATTTTCAAAATGGAACTTGGATACTTTAGTAGCTACTTGTCTCAGTTTAGCTCTCCCAAGTCTGTTTTCGTGTAAGAAGGGATGATGATGCCCGTCTCATGGTGATCGTGAGGATTAGATAACAAGGTACCCAAGGTGCCTCCTGCGCGTGTGCACATTAGCACTATCGCTTCCCAAGTCAAACCCTTTAAAATGATTTTCACGACTTGACTCTTGTAACAGCTGCACTCTGGACAGATTTAGGATATTGGGGGTGGAGTGTTGGGATTGGTGGCCCAATTCAAGACTTAATATGTTGTCTTCTGTCTGTTTCCCATAACTTCTGGGTCACCACGACCTCTGTGATATTACAGGCAACGGACACTTGCGATTTGTTCAGGAGCCGGTGTGCACGCTTGGTAATTTATGGTGGTGGTTACAAGCTTGAAATCAATTAGGACCAGGGTGGTGCTGTCCATTTCATGAAGCGGCTGCTGTGAAGAGAATGCTAGCAAAGGACACATGGAATAAGGCGTGTGGAGGGGGAGGCTGGGGGACAAGGCAGGGGTCCATCTTTACCCCCCAAGGGTTGAGCTCAGGGCTGGGAGACAGCGTCGCACTCAGCATGGGGGGTTCTGAGCAAGCTGGGTACCTTAAAAGAAAGCAGCTTTGTCCTTGACGGCTCTCATTCCCTTTTCCTCCAGATGGTGGCACATCTCGGATCTTTAATTAATATTTGCCTGAAGGGTTTTTTTTTTTTCACACCTTCTCCCGTGTTCTCACCCACATGCTTCCCAGGATTAGAGACTTTGTCTTCCTAGAAGCCCCAGCACCTTGATTTGATGGTAAAGGACATGCTTGGTTGTTTTTTTTTTTTTTTTTTTGGAAGGAGCTGGAGCTCGTCCTGAGGAGGGCTTGGTGGCTGTTGGCAGCAGATCTTTACTGTGCTAGTGCCAAGCTGTGGAGCTTAGCAGAACGCTGATGAGGGATGAAGATCCCTGAATGAGTTTCCCAATTATTTTCAACATTCTTTATGCCTAGTAATTATCTCGTGCCTTGACATTTAAACATAAATATTAGAGTTCTTACAAAGGGTGGAGGGCTGGGATTTAGCTTATTTGGTAGCGCGCCGCTCTGCAGTCTCTGAGGTCCTGAGTTCGATTCCCAGCAGCACAAAAACGGGAGAAGGACATGGCAATCCACTCCCGAGGCAATCCTGAAATAGTCAGCCATTAAAAACCCTGTAAGGGTCGCTATGAGTCAGACACAACTTGACAGCACCTAACAACAACAATGAGCCTGCAGCCATAGCCCTGTGACATCCAATCCCGTCAGATCTTGGAAGCTAAGCAGGGTCAGGCCTGGTTAGTACTTGGATGGGAGACCACCTGAGAACACCAGGTACTGTAGGTTTGGGAGACGGACCTGGCAACCCACTCCCAAAAATCAATCTGCCATTGAAAACCCTATGAACAGCAGAGAAGCACTGACAATAGCGTTTCCCCTGTTGTATGTAGGGTTGTTATGAGTCGGATACCGACTCGAGGGCACCTAATGACAACAACAGTGTTTTTTTCTTTTTTCCTTATCAATACTTCAATTAAGCTTTGAGACTCTTCTTTCTCCTTCATTTTAGTTGGTCATCAGGGCCGCACAGGCCTGTCTTCCTTCGTGGTGCTTCCTGAAGATTGGAGGAAAGTCCTTATCTTTACAGAGTAGGACTGCGGTTGACTGGTCCTTGGACAGGGGCCAGATATTTCTTTGAGAATTTAAACCAAAGGAATTCTTATGCCTCATCCCAGCTTTGCATTGTGTTTGTAGTTCTTTGACTGGAAGGGTCCTTAAGTCTTGCTGTCCCCAGATTTATGTGCCCATGTGTCTACTTATCTTTGGCATATCATTCCACACTTGTCAGCATAGCTCTGTGTTGGGGTTCGAGGGGGTAAAGTTTTCCAAGAGCTCATATGTCTGAAAATGCCTTTGATTCCTTTATTGTTGACTGATAGTTTAGCTGGTAATGAGCTGCAGGTTCAAATTTCTTTTTGTTCAGTGCTTTGGATGCATAAGCTGCCAAGAAGTCCCCCGCTGGTCTGATACTCCCACTTTGGTCATCTCCCAGCACTCACTGGCAGGCCAGGCAGTATAGCTGGAAAGGTGCACATTATCTCCTCGCTGCCCTTCAAGCTTGCAGCTGGACCACTATGGCACCTGATCCCATCAGATCTCAGAAGCTAAACAGGGTCAGGCTTGGTTAGTACTTGGATGGGAGACCACCTGGGAACACCAGGGGCTGTAGGTTTGGGGGAAGGACCCAGCAACCCAATCCCCCAAAACAATCAGCCACTGAAAACCCTATGAATAGCAGAGAAGCACTGACAATAATGTTTCACCTGTTGTATGTAGGGTCACTATGAAGTTGGACACCCACTCAATGGCACCTAACAACAAAACAACTGCCCTTCTAGGTTTCTGATCTCGAGGATGTGAAAGTTTCCTTAAGCCTCCTCATTCATGCTGTGGAATTTGCTTGGCTGCTATTGCTCCAGATTAACTGCCTTGTAGTTGTACCATTATCAGCTGCCCCTGTTTTGGCTGGAGTCCAAAGTCCAGAGTGCAGCCTGAAGTCCTGAAGATGTCGCTTCAGCAACCAGGAGCAGCCCTGGGCATTGGTCCTGGGGAGGGAGCTGGAGGTTGCCTGGTCCTTTTTTCTTTTATTTCTGTGTCATCTTTGCCCGCCCTGGGAGCAGCAAGAGAGAGAGGTGACCTGACCCTCTCTATAGGACTAGAGACCTCAGATGGTTCCAAGTACTATGATGGCAGAGATTCCTCCCACTGTGCTGATCTGGTCTTCCAGACTGCTCTGCCTTATGATCAGTCACCCCTCCCACATTTATCCTGAGAAACAAGTGAACTTTCCAGGGATTCCTTCATTTTCCTTCACAATTTTCTCTCTGATGTGGAGAACTTTGCAAGTGAATGGAAGGGGAGAAACTGGTGCCTTTGCTCAGTTTAAACGTCCAGTAGACCTGCTGAAAAATTCTAGGATGATGTTTTCAGGTTATAAAGAAGAGGAGGAAAATGAATTAAGCTGAAAAGTACCAAAATTCATCAGAATTAAGTCAGCATTTAGTATGGAAAACCTTATTTTATATTTTGAATTAATTTAGGATTTTTAAGTCAAAAGATGCCTGCGTCTATAACGACCTGACATCCGATCTCATCAGATCACAGAAGCTATGCAGGTTCGGGCCTGGTTAATACTTGGATGGGAGACCACTTGGGAATACCCAGTACTGCAGGCTTGGGAGAAGGACCTGGCAGTCCACTCCCAAAACATAAGCCACTGAAAACCCTATGAATGGCAGAGAAGCACTGGCAATATTGCTGGGCATGGCACAGCGTCACGTAGTGTTTCATCTGTTGTTCATAGGGTCACTATGGTTCAGACCTGACTTGATAGCACCTGACAACAACAACAAATCAAAAGATAATTTTCTTGTTCTTTATGTTTGTGGCTGTAACTTTTATGTCCTTTTCCTACACAGAAAAGCCTTCTTCTTTTCTAAATGTAGACATTTCTTGTGTCAAAATTTCAGTATAAATATTAAGATGATCCTAAGACGTTTAGCCAGGAATTACATGATCTGACCTGGAATTTTTGCTTCTTTGGTTTCACATAAAGGGGTGTGAGATAGAGAGTTTGTGCTTCAAGTACTATAGGCTTAAGTCATTGTTAGGAGCCATCGAGTCGGGTCCAACTCCTAGGGACCCTCATAGGGTTTTTAATGGCTGATAGTTGGGTATTGTTTTGGGAGTGGACTGCCACATCTTTCTCCCATTTTTGCAGTGCTGGGGATCGAAACTGGGTCCTCAGGAACTATGGAGAAGAAGGCTTTAGTAGTTTAAAAATGTTTAAAAATGTGGTTTTGGGAAGGAGGGTAGCTCCCAGCCAGTTTGGGGGGGGGGTTGTTGAGCCTGAGGCATCCTGCACTGGGGGAACATGCTGGCAGGGTGGTGGCCCCCTATTGTTCTGAAAACAGGAGCGAGGAATGCAAAGCAGCTATGTGATGGAAAGAAAAGGGTGGAGGCCATCAAAGGAAAAGATTAAAGAGAAGGAGATTAATGAAATAGAAACTTCCCAGGTGAAGGTGACGCTGGGTGTGTCCCTGTGAACCTGGCTGGGACTTCCACCAAGTAGTATGTGGGGACACAACACCAAGGATGAGAAAGCAGCCTTAGGCCTGGGGAGCCTTTGCAGCACAGGCAGTGGAGACCTCAGCCACTGCGGCCACGGGCCACTGAGGCTGCAGCTGCCGGCTCCTGCTCCAAACCAGCCACGTGTGGGCCCTGAGCAGCAGCTTCCTGTGCATGTGCAGACTCCACTAGAATACCGGTGGCACCTGGTAGATGAGGAAGCAGACACCCAGTGTGTGTTGTTAAAGGAAATGGGAGGGACTCTTAGGGAGTGGACTGAGATGACAGGCCTGTTCTGGAGGGAAGAACAGATACGAACATGGGAGAGAAAAGTCTGGGCAAGGGAGGGAGGGGGTCTTCGGAGGAGGGGCAAGAGCCAGGCACTGTGGTGTGAGGACCAGGGCAGGATGATGGAGGTCAGAGAGAAGAAAGAGAGGGACCCACTACAGGCCCAGGACCAGGGACTGAGGAGAGACTGGGAGTTGGAAAGGGCCGCTGAGGGACGGGGCCACAAGAGCAGAGGCAGATGCCAGAGTGCAGAGTGTAAAAGTCCAAGGGAAGGCTGGTGGGGGCAAGTGGGAGGGAGGTGTGGACCCTCCCGGGGTTGGCAACAAGAGGAGTTGCTGGGGGGACCTGTCATAGCCCCTCTGGACGAGACCTGCACTTGGTTCATGTTGTCCCTCAGTGCTAGGCAGGCAGGTGCTAGGTGGGGTCTGTGGGAGCTGTCCGTGGGCAGGCAGGCACTAGTTGGGGTCTGTGGGAGCTGTCCGTGGGCAGGCAGGTGTTAGGTGGGGTGTCTGTGGGAGCTGTCCTGTGGGCAGGCAGGCGCTAGGTGAGGTGTCTGTGGGAGCTGTCCATCGGC
>VMDO01025324.1:0-28404 GCA_007922755.1 Pedetes capensis
TTCATAAGGGAGATGGGTCTATAATTCTCTATCTTAGATGAATCTTTTCCTGGTTTGGGTATCAGGGTGATGGTAGCTTCATAAAATGTATTTGGGAGTGTTCCCTCCTTTTCTATTCTTTGGAATAATTTGAGGAGGACAGGTATTATCTCTTCTTTAAAAGTTTGGTAGAATTCTGCCGTGAATCCATCAGGACCTGTGCTCTTCTTTGTTGGGAGACTTTTAATTACCTTTTCTATTTCTGTATAGGTAATGTGGCCCTACTTTTGAGTTTTGGCTGAGAATGCCATGTTTCCACTGTGGGGAAAGTTAGTAATGCTCTTTGAGGCAACATCTTACAGAAGATTATTCTATAACATAAGACTGAAATATAAGTACGTAGGAATACACACACACACACACACACACACACACACACACACACACGATTTTGGACTATCCATGCCCATGTCACCTCCAAGAAAAAATAGGATAGAGAATTAGTTGTATTTAAAATGGAAAAAGTATGTGAAGGGTTATAGTCAAGACTTGAAAAAAAAACAGCAACTGTCCACAATTCAAACATTTTTCTCATTTGATCCACTGATGAAAATTTCCTGTGAGAAAATGCACTAAAAAAAAATCAGATGAGAAGTATGCATTTTTAACTTATTACTAGCTTAATAGTGACTTTAACTATTTTCTAGCAGATCTTGCTATTGATTTACAAATGTGTTAGGTTACCAATCAAGCAATCAAGTAATGAAGGTAACAGTTTTCTCAGTATTTCATGAACATGTTGTGAGGAATGTGAATTACTATTGAAATCCTCATAGTTAAAACAAGTTTTATCAAAGACAACAGAATCAAATCTTAAAAAAAGAAAGCCAAATGGTATATACACCAAACAGATTTAATTTCTTTTCATCAAAAGATATTTTAAATGCACGTGTCACATTATATAGTTACCATTTTCAGGGGATTAGTTTACAGTTATTCCACTTTGTTTTTTAAAAAGAACAAGAGTTATAATAAGATAAAATGAACATCACAGTTCTAAATAAAACAAAATTTTAAAGATCAAAGTTGAAAATTCTTTGTATTAAATTACTACACTATGAAAGGTAATATTACCAAAGGGTCTGGTTATCAAAAGTAGTGTGAAGAAATGAAAACCAGTAATTGAAAGTACAACTACTATTTTAGTCTGTAAAGTTCTAGTAATTTACAATCTTTTCCCATGGGATTTCTTTCTACTCATTCATAGTTCATTACTGCTAAAAAATGCCTGCTGTGTTAAAAATGCCAAATAAAATTATATTTCACTGCTTTATGCTATACCTTCTTTTGTTCAGGTCCAATTAGCATTAGCCTATCTCTCATTTATCAAACTTTCAGATGAACACATTAATGCATTTAGGAAAGGTTAAACAATTATTGCATCCCTTAGTGATCCTGTAGTTATGCTGGGGAAAGTGCTCTCATAAGGGAGCATTGTGTAAACATTTCATTAATCTTGGAATCTAACTTTCTCATGCTTTGCTTTAATCTACTTCCTGACCAGCAACTGGCCTGACAGTTTTTTAGTCTACTGCAGGTTTTTAAATATCTAAAAAAAGAAAGCCAGTTAAGACACTTAAAAGACATTGGGATACTTCCATTTTGCTTAATACAACAATGAAAAGTTAGTTTTAAAAACTGAATATATCTTTTACAGGACAAGAAAAAAATAAAGGAAACATCTTTTAGGTTTCTTTTACTTGACCCAAAAATTGAAAACATACTTACAGAACTTGCATCGACGTCACTGTGGATGGCAACTGTCTTAATGCCCATCTTCTTGCAAGTTTTAATAACCTATTTAAAATACATTATCTATTAACAGAAATTCATATTTAAAGGGATTTAGTAATTTAATAAAGTAAAATGAAAAACTATTCAAATTGTACTCACCCTACATGCAATTTCTCCTCTATTAGCAATGAGAATTTTATCAAAAGTCTAAAGAAAAAAAAATTTGTAATTGTTACTCTTACTTTGTGACCAGAAAAATACTGAGTTTTTTCACAATTAACAATGCAAATGACCCCGGTAAACATTTACTTCCTAGAGTAACAATCCCTCCATATCTATCAGTTTGCAGTACATGAAAGCGTACATATCGTGACCTTAATGACTGGAATGTAATAAAGCTGCAGGGACATCCGTTTGCTGATGTAGCACAACTCAAAAAGAGAAGGAACAACTGTAAACAATCATTAATAATTGGAACATGGCATATATGTAGTATGAATCTAGGAATATTAGAAATCATCAAAAGGGAAATGAAACACAAATACTGACATTCTAGGCAGAGAAATGGGGTTACATTCACCATCAAAAAAGACATCTCAAGATCTGATCAGAAGTACAATGCTGCTGGTGATAAAATAATATCCATATGCCTATAAGGAAGGCCAGTTAATAGGACTATTATTCAAATTACACACCCACCACTAAGGTCACAAATGAAAAACAGATAAGATTTTTAGCAGCTTCTGCAGACTGAAATTGATCAAACTTACAATCAGGATGCCTGTTAATTACTGGTGACTGGAATGCAACAGTTGGAAACAAAGAAAAAGGCTCAGTAGTTGGAAAATATTGCTATGGTGATAGAAATGATGAAGATCACATGACAGAATTTTGTCAGACCAATGACCTTTTCATTGCAAACACATTTTTTCACCATCATACACGGCAACTATAGACATGGAATTCAGCAGATGGAACATACAGGAACCAAACTGACTACATTTATGGAAAGAGACTATGGAAAACCTCAATATAAAAAGTAAGAACAAGACCAGGTGCTGATTGTGAATCAAACCATCAACTGCTCATAAACTGGTTCAAACTGAAACTGAAGAAAATTAGAACCAATATATGAAGGCTAAGGTATGACCATCAATATACCCCACCTGAATTCAGAGACCACCTCAAGAACAGATTTGATGTGTTAGATCAAAGGTCAGATGGGTTGTCACATGACATCAAAGATATCATTCATGAGGAAAGCAAAAGGTTATTAAAAAGATAGGAAAAAAGAAAAGACCAAAGTACCTGTCAAAAGAGACTGTGAAACTTGCCCTTGAACATCAAGCAGCTAAGTAAAAGAAGATGTGATGAAATTAAAGAACTAAACAGAAGATTTCAAAGGGCAGATTGAGAAGACAAAATCAAACATGGTAATTACATGTGCAAATAGCTGGAAATAGAAAACCAAAAGGGAAGAACATTCTCTGTTTTTTCAAGCTTACAAAATGAAGAAAAAATTCAAACCTTGAGTGACAATAGTGAACAACTCTACAGGGAAAATATTAAACGATGCAGGAAACATCAAAAGAAGATGGAAGGAATATACAGAGTCACTATACCAAAAAGATTTAGTGGATGACCAACCACCTCAAGAGGTTGTGTGATCAGGAACCAATGGTACTGAAGGATGAAGTGGAAGATGCCTTGAAGGAATTGGTGAAACACAAGGAATTTTGGGAATACCAATAGAGATGTTTCAACAAATAGATGCGGCACTGGAGGTGCTAATGCATTTATTCCAAGAGATATGGAAAACAGTTACTTAGCCAAATGACTGGAAGAGATCCATATTTGTACCTAGTCCCAAGAAAGGGGATCCAACCGAATGCAGAAACTATTGAATACTATCATTTATATATCATGCAAGTAAAATTTTGCTAAAGATCAAAAGACCCATTGCATTGGGTCAATATAAAAAGGAAAATCCAGTAGCTGCAACAATGGGCTTAAACATAAAAAAGATCATGTGCCTGGCACAGTGTCAGGGAATGTTTCATTCTATTGTTCTTAGGGTTGCTATGTGTGGGCCCTAACTCAATGGCACCTAACAACAACAACAGAGTAATACTGGATGCTATAAATATGTTCATTTATAATAGAGAGCAACTAAACTTATCTGGTAGGATGTGGCCCTATAGTTACTTTGTTAAAGCATCCATTGACTTGTTTAATTTATTCATTAGTGGAGTCAAAGGGCATTTATAAATTCTCTTGACTAAAGCAAATCTTTAAATGGCATTTCAAAACACACAAAAAATTGCTTACCAATTTTCTTGACAATTTACTTATTTTTTTATTTTTTTCTGTACTGGTGATTGAATCCAGGGCCTCACACTTGCTGGACCACTGAGATGCATACCCAGCCTGTTTTTTTACTTTTTGAGACAGGGTCTTGCTAAATTATGCAGACTGCCTCTGGTCTCGAACTTGGGATCCTCCTGCCTCTGCCTCTGCCTCCTAAGTCGCTGGGATTACAGGTACACGCCACCATGCCTGGCCAACAATTTATTTTCTAAATTCTGAGAAATTCTAAGTGTCCTGAATTGTTTATCAAAGGAAAATCTGATAAGCATAATTTATGTGCCATCTCTATTGAAGTGGGGCATATTTTCAATAAATGAACTGTGCTTATATACAAAGAAGCCCAGACCAAGCAGGTTATACCATTTGAATAAAACATTAAATCTGAATAACCATCACATTTTGAAGAAGGTCAAATGACACAATAACTACATCTGTGCATATCTGGAAGACCTAAATCCCAAGTCCAGTTTTGCCACTAATGACCTATCTGACTTTAAGCAAGTCACTCTCTGTAGGTCTTGATCTCCACATGGATAAACTCAACACTCTAATGGAAAAGTATTAAGTATTAGTAGTACTTTCCTCTGACTCTAGAATTTTACAGACCAATCCTTATTTAAAAAAAAAAAAATCACAATGGGCTGAAGATATAGGTCACTGATAGAGCACTTGCCTAGCATGTGCAAGGCCCTGGATTCAATCCTCAACAAAGCAAATAAATTAATAAATGCCACAAACAATTATAAGTAATTTGATTTGGGGTGTTTCTGGTTGGTTGGTTGGGGTTTTGCCCAGAACTTGGGTGTTGAACCTAGGGCTTTACACATAGTTTGCAAGTGCTCTACCACTACAATGCTCCCTCAGCCCTTTTTTTTCCAGTCAGTCTTACTAGGTTATGCAGGCTGCTTCTAGCCTCCCAAGTAACTAGGATAAAAAGCACACGCCATTGCACCTGGCTAATAAGTAACTTGGATGTAATGCATATAAGTATATAATTATTTCTAGTTTGGGGAATCAATATAACTTAGATGGAAATCTAAAAATATATAGATTTTCCAAAAGAAAAGTTTGAGTCATGAATTATCTTTGTAAAAGTACTCACATAACTTAAGATAGCACTTTAACCTACAGGGAAAGTCCAGAATCTCAGAATTATAAGAGACTTTCAATGTACCCACTGGTTTAGTCTTTATATCATGCATGGCTTATTCCACCAACCTGAGAGCAGACTCCGTCTTAAGAACTGGTAAACTCTTCCAATGCAATAAAATTCAGAGTCATTCAGAGCCTTGACCACATAGTTACTTAAAAATAACCTACTTTCACCTCAGGTCTGAAACTGTAAAATCATCTACAGAAACTTTCTGTGTCATGGTAAATACCTGTTACACAGCAGCTACATCCTAAGAAAATAATGCTTATACTCCCTTGACCTGCATTTAAAACTATAAGGTTTTATGGAATATTAAACAGGCTATATCTGATAAAATATTGTAAAAGGCACTGCTAGAAGTTACACATTAAGTAATTGCTAAAGCAACTATGTATAATAAATTATGATAAAATTATAGGGATCAGATTCTACTTTCTGCTCAAGTGGCAGAAACAGTGGTTAAGAGTTAGTCTAAAGACAAGCTACCCAGGCTGAAACCCCAACACACCCATGCGTTCTGCTGTATTCTTCCACAGGCAAGTTTTGTTTAACCCTCATTTCCTAGTATGAAAAATGAAGATGGTAATAGTACCTGCCACAAGAGGTTGAAAGGATGATACAACTAATACCCTTAAGCCTAGCACATATTATACATAATAATATTAGCCGTAGCTATTCTTAATTCACCCCTTTGGGTCATATGCTACACTGTTAAGAATCTGGAGTGTGTCCCTACTTATCTAGCTCAGAAAAATCTGCATCAAAACAAATATCTGAAGCCAGGCATAGTGGCCCAGGCCTGTAATCTCAGCATTTAGGAGGCTGAGGTAGAAACATCAAGTGTTCAAGGGCAGCCTAGGCCACACAGCAAGTTCTAGGCCAGCCAGCCTATGGTGTATAGCAAGACCTTGTCTCCAAAACAAAATTGTACCTGACAGATCTCTACTTAGAGCTGTTAATATATTAGCAATTAGTGCACATATTCAATAAAGCTCATCAAATCAACCTGTATACATGAAGTTTTCTTTTAAATCATAAATACATATGGATCAGAATTTTTAAAGTATTAAAAGAGACATCCAAGTCCCTTCCCCAAAGGTAACCACTATTATTAAGCTCCTATATATTCTTCCGCCTGCAGCCGTAGCCCTGTGGCATCCAATCCCATCAGATCTCGGAAGCTAAGCAGGGTCAGGCCTGGTTAGTACTTGGATGGGAGACCGCCAGGGAACACCAGATACTGTAGGCTTGGGAGAAGGACCCAGCAACACCCTCCCAAAAATCAATCTGCCATTGAAAAGCCTATGAACAACAGAGAAGCACTGACAATAGTGTTTCACCTGTAGTACACAGGGTCTCTATGAGTCGGATACCGACTCAACAGCACCTAACAACAACAACAACATATATTCTTCCAAAGAGGCTATGCATGTATAAGAGTAAACATACAAACCAAGTTAAAGCAACTTTAAAACTATCCCTCTGAATCAATAATTACAGATAAGTAACAATTGTACTTGATGACTTCAGCAGACAATGTGGCACAGTCATACCAAATTGTGTTAATGCTATACTCAAGTTGTGTCCAGGATCCTGGGTACAGAAAAGAAAGAATATGAACAGAACAGGTAAAGGCAGCTACACCCAAAAAAGGTGGTGGTTGCTATTGTTAGGTGTAGTAGAGTTGATATCCAACTCATAGCAACCCTATGTACAGCAGGCAAAACACTATTGTCAAGCTTCTCTGCTATTCATAGGGTTTTCAATGGCAGATTGACTTTTAGTAGTGGGTTGCCAGGTCCTTCTTCCAAGCCTACAGCACCTGGTGTGCCCAGGTGATCTCCCGTCCAAATACTAACTAGGTCTGACCCTGCTTAGCTTACAGGATCTGACAGGATCAGACATCACAGTGGTACAGCTGCAGGCAAAAATTAATAGCTCCATAAACATTGCAAGGAATTTTTAGGATGGCTTAAGCACACAATACATACTGGAAAGTTCCAACAAAGCTAGAGGACAAAAAGACAAGAGGATGAACAAACTCAAATGCTACATAAAGAACTAGTACTTTAGCATGAATGCACAGTGCCACATATAAGGCACCATGAAGGGGGGGGGGGGACATCAAGTCACCACTATAACTCAGCCTGAATCCTTGAAGACAAAAGGGGCTTCCAAGCACTAGAGAGATTCAGGGGACTCCTACAGCAGCAGCTCTGTAACTGGGCCAAGGACAGATTCTGGGGCACAAAGCTTCCTGAGGATTTTAAGGGTCTGTTTTGTTGTGAACATCCTCTCTGCACCCCTCCTTCCTTCTCTTGCGTGCACTTAGATGCTCACTGCTGGGGTCTGAAATCGCAGCTGGCACTTCACTCCAGAGACCAACAGAAGGACTGAGCCGGTCCATTCTCCAGGGGACTTGGTGGAAAAGTGATGGCAGAACTCCAGATTCCTAAGTCACTCACGGAAAAGTTCTGAGAAAGGCTACAGCACGACGAACAAGCCCACCCACTGTGGAGTAGGACAGGCTTGCAGCTGCACTTGGTTTATGCTTACTATATTGGGGGTTTCAGCTTCAACGTCCAAATGTGCAAAACTGAGTTAAGGGTATCATCAAGGAGCTGACACTTAGGGTACATGCTTCCTATACACCAGCCACTGTAGCAAATCTTTTCTGTGTTTTACTTCATTAATCACATAATATTTATTATGGTCAAAATGCTCTGTGAAGTCAGTTCTGATAATATCCCCATTTTACAAATGGGAAAACTGAGGCTTGGTGAGGCCATTCACTTGCCTAAGTCACTTACAAATTTAACTAGTGGTAAAGCTTACATTCACAGCCAGGTATTCATGTCAAAGTATGCCATGACTGGACATAAAGAACTACCGGTCCAAGCTGTAAACACCCCATCATCAATGTCAATGAAGACTGCTTTCTTATAGGATGGTGCTGGCTCTCACTAACTTGAGGCCCACTGAAATTTCCTGTCTTCTCCCAAGCAAATTATCATTAAGTCCTCCTTATTTTAATGGATATATACATACCACAAGTTGACTTGTTAAAATTTGAATTAGCCAGCCAGGTGCAGTGGCACATGCCTGTAATCCCAGGGGCTCAGGAGGCAGAGACAAGAGGATCGCAAATTTAAGAACAGAGGCAGTCTGAGTAACTTAGCAAGACCCTGTCTCAAAAAAGTAAAAAAATGGGCAGGAGTACAGCTCAGTGGTCCAGCACTTGCAAAGCATGCAAGCCAGAGGCCCTGGGTTCAACCCCCAATACCACAAAAAAAAAAAAAAATTTTTTTTTTGATTTAGCCATGGTACATACCTGTAATCCCAGCAACTCAGGAGGCTGAGGCAAGAAGATTGTGAGTTCAAGGCCAGAAGCAGCCCATACAACTTCTTGAGACCCTGTCTCAATAAAAACTAAAAAAGGGGTCTGGGCTGTGGCTCAGTGGTTGGGCATCTGTGAAGCTATGGATTCAACTCCCCAGGAAAAAAAAACCTCAAAAAATATTTTTAGAGCCAGGTGTGGTGGCACACATCTGTAATCTTAGCACTCAAGGGCCGAGGCAGGAAGATCTTCACTTGAAGGCCAATATGGGGCACACAAAGACTTTCTACCCAAAAGTAGTATATACCAAGGGGAAATGAATGTGAGAACAATGATCACCTGTTTCTCTGATGTGAGAAGGATTCTGCACTTAGAATTTGTTCCTCTGGGTCACATGGTCAACCAAAGTTTTTACTATAATGAAATTTAGAAAAAGTTTTGTCACAATTTGTGGAAGAAATGTCCTGAGTTGTGGCAAACCAGCGACTAGTTCTTCCAACATGACAACGCACCTGCCCACACCACACTGAGTGTGCAGTATTTTTTGACTAAAGCCAGCATGACCTTTGTGCCCCACCTTCTGTATTCACCCAGTCTCACCTGGTGTAACATTTTTTGTTTTCCCACATGAAAAAGGTCAAGGGTAATGGTTTTTGCCAATGTTGTTGTTGTTGTTGTTGTTGTTAGGTGCCATCGAGTCAGTATCCAACTCATAGCGAACCTCTGTTCAACAGGGGAAACACTATTGTCAGTGCTTCTCTGCTGTTCATAGGGTTTTCAATGGCAGATTGATTTTTAGGAGGGGGTTGCCAGGTCCTTCTCCCAAGCCTACAGCTTCTGGTGTTCCCAGGCAGTCTCTCATCCAGGTACTAACCAGGCCCGACCCTGCTTAGCTTCCGAGATCTGACGGGATCAGATGCCACAGGGCTACCACTGCAGACTTTTGCCAATGTAGAGGAGGTAAAACAGAAAAACAGCCAAAGCTCTATAAGACATCCAAACTGATGAGTTCAAAACCTGTTTGGGGCGATGGAAAAAACATCTCGATAGGTGTCCTGCATCACAGTACTGTAAAGGTGACTGAAGTTTGAACACATAAAAATAAATACACAGTTTCTATAAGGAAATTCTAGTTTTGGGGAGGACCCCCCAGGTGTGTGTCAATTTAGTAATGATTAAGTTTTATTCGGTTTAATTTTGATCTGATACAATACGTGAATAAAATGTGAAGGAAAGGCAGGTTCAGATGAGAGTCAACATATATAACAAATACGTATTACCAGAGAATTAGGTCAGGTTGCACTCAGAATGATAACAGTAAGCAAAAGATTTCAGTATTTGATGAATAGCTACAAAGGCAATATGAATGCGTGGAAAGATAAAGTCCCAAACAAATGCAGCCCGCAAGTGACAGGTGAGGTGGATGACATCCATTGCAGACTGAGGAGGCTACACAGCTTCTCAACAATAACTTTAATATAGACAAGGTCACAACAAAGGAAATGGCAAAGAGCGGGGAACAGATCTGATTTCAAACATTTACAACAAAATGTGTACCTGCTCAATGGATTCTACCTCTACTTCCCTCATTTCTTCCACTTCTTTAAATGTCCTAAACGAAGACAGACGTACCCCACCCCCCTCTTAATTTTTTGCTGTTCTAAGGATCAAACCCAGGGTCTTACACAGGCTAGGCAAGCACTCTAACACTGAGCTACACCTTCAGTCCTTGATTTTTTGAAATAGCAACTCATATCACGTAGCTGGGGCTAGCCTTGAACTCACTGTGTAGCGCAAGCTGGCCTCAAAATCAAGATGGAGCCTCCCAAGTGCTAGGACCACAGGCATGTGCCACCAAGCCTGGCTACACATTAATTTTTAATAACTATCAGTGGGCACCAGTGAGACAGGTGAGTTAGCTATTCCTTTAACCCCACTTTGAGGTTATAACAGAAGAAAGTACCAAACCAGACTCTTCCACATGTACAAACATTAACAGGCATAAAAAGAACCTCAAAACTTGTTCTTTACATTTAGCGAAGTCTCAATTTGCTGTATTTCATAATGCTTCAAGAGCCTGCAGGAGAGATTCACCTAAGGCAATGGCATCAATAGTCTGATCTAGCTAACCACAGTCAGATTCATGCTATCAAGAAGCCACCAGACCACTGACTGAACATAACACTTTCATTTAGGGATCAAATATGGTGTTATCCTTAAAAGAAAAGGATGAAAAACTAATCACATTTTTTATGATTCTGTATACACAAGGGCTAAGAAATTCTCTAAAATAATAGCCAACACACATATCTTTAATACTGCTGATTTCAAGAAGGCCACATCTCTTTAACACTATTATGCTAATGAGGTGTTTATAGGGAGAAAGACAGCTGAATCACCTGTAGCACTCCTCACTCTAGAATGTGGCCTCTTGAATAAATGTTAAACCACTCTTAGAGTGTTCCTAATTAAGACAGCTGATTACCTCTAGATTGGAACTCCACACTTGTGCAAAAATATAACACACATGAACTCCAAAGAACACTGCCTATGGTGAAGTTTTTAAGTTAAACTGATTTGATAGCTGTGAATTTCATTCATAACTAATCCATCCAAATCTGCACTGACCAACATCATAGCCACTAGCTACATGAGATTACTGAGCACGTCAAATGTAGCTAATCAAACTGAGATACCCTGGAAATTGTAAAAGATACAATGAATTTAGAAGACTTGGTTCAAAAAACAAAATCTATAGTGTCTAACACTTGTCGTATATTGAAATTACATTTTAGATGTTAATAGATGATTAAAATTAATTTCCCCGGTTTTTTGCTTTTTGGTGTTCCTATTGTTTTTGAGACAGGGTCTTGCTATGTACCCCAGGCTTGCCTTGAACTCTTGATCTTCCAGGTGGATTATAGGTGTCCACTACCATGCCAGGCGGCTTCTTACTTTTTTAATGTGGCTATTAGAAATTTCTGAATTTATAACTGCCTTGCCATTGTACCTCACATTATATTTCTACCAGACTAAAGATTCTTTCTTCCTCCAAGCCTCCAGATTCACCACAATGTAGTTTTGTGCACTTCAGGAGATGATATGGGTATCTCAGACGTGTCGCTATCAGATAGTCATCATTTATACTTTCACGACATTCACCTTGAACAATCTCTTCTTAAAAATTCTTCTCCTGCCCTCTTTGATGCTTACATCACTATTAGACCACATTTCATTTCCAGTCACCACTTCTAGACTTTTCTCTCTCCAATTCCAAGGCCCAAACATTATCATACGTCAGGATTTTAATGGAAATTCTGTGGTTCTGAAATGTTAAATATGCATAATTGTCTTCAATACAAATGACTCACATAAATATTAAGTAAATGAAATAAAAATATCTCAACTGCCCAGTCTTTAAGAAAGAATGTTATACAAGTTATTATAATAGAAACAGAAACATAAATATTCAATTTTTGGCATAGATACAAATACAAAATCAAAGACTAAGGTAGTGGCCTACAGTGAAAAAAATGGAAGATTGAGCATCTATAAAACTTAACTATGGTAGAGTAATAATTGCACAGTATTAATAAAATTTAATCTGTCCAGTGAACACACTATGGAGACAAGGTAAAACCATAATAATAACTTAGCCATTCAGAATATTTTTTTAAATACTTACTTTTTCATTAGGATCATATTGTACTGAACCAAGACTACGGAACACCACTAGGCACTGTCTTGAGTAGTGTGGAATATGCTATTTAAAAAAAAAAAAGAAAGAAATTAGGTTCTTAAAGGAGTTTAAAAATATTTTCCAGGATACTCTTCCAGTTTACTTCCAGCTAAAATGTTTTCTCAGTCAATATATGTAGTTCTAAGCAATATATCTTAACTATGAAAGAGAAACTGTCACTGCAGGCATACCCCCTTGGCATACAAAAAATAAAAAATAAAAAAACCCAAAGGCATTAAAACAAGCTCCAGAAAAGTAGAACCATAATAGTGCATGGGCCACGCAAATCTGAAGAAAGGGGGTTTTCTGACCATGCAGGCTGACAGTACGAGGTCAGAAATGTCACATACCACAAGAACTTTACAAAATACAAAACAAGAGCTGGGGACGGAGCTCAGGGGTAGAGCAGTTACCTAACATACTTAAGGCCTTGGGTTTGATCCCCAGTAACACACACACACACACACACACACACACACACACACACACACACTCCCCTTAGCTTCCAAAAGCTTCAATTTTAACAGTGACCAGAAAATAATAAAATGTTGCTTTTTATTTGCTGAAGTCATGTTTAGAGTTTTGTTTTGTTTTTTCCTGTACTTAGAGGTTAACCCAGGGCCTCATAAATACTTTGCAAGCACGCCACTTAGCCGCACCTTCAGCCCATTTTTTACTTTTTAGTTAGAGACAGAATCTCACTAAATTACACAGGGTGCCTCTGGCCTAGAACTCCCAAACTTCCTGCCTCCCAAATTGTTGGGATTACAAATGTGCACCACTGCATCTGGCCTTTTCTTAATGTCTTAAAGCATTAAGATACACTTTCTCCACAAACAGTTACAATAAATTAAAACTGAACTTTATCATTATTTGTGTCAATAAAATCACTTTTGTACCCGAAAAAAAAGAGAATACAAAAGCATAGCCAGGCATGGTGGTGCATGTCTGTCATCTCAGCGACTCAGGAGGCTGAGGAAGGTAGATCACAAGTTTGAGGCCAGAAGCAGCCTGCATAATTTAGCACAACCTTGTATCAAGATAAAAAATAAAAAAGGAGGCTGGGGGTGCAGCTACTTGGTACAGTGCTTGCAAAGTATGTACAAAGCCCTGAGTTTGGCCCCCATTACCACAAAAAACCAAGGTTTACGAAAACGTTTCATCCAGTAGTCACAGGTAAAGGTAGACTCAGAAATAGAGTAATAAAAAATAGCAACAGGCAGTAAATAGTACCTCTTAGAACTTTCTAAGACAATAATCACTCAAATAAGAAATTGAATGTTTTTACAGCAACATTTTATGACGAACTGAAAGATGCAGAACTTTAAAAAGTTCATACTTTTTAAAAAGTATGAACATAGCCTCAAACTGCAAAATGCAATCTCTATACAAAAAAAAAAAAAAATAGGGGCTGGGATTTAGCTCAGTTGGTAGAGCGCTGTGCTGCAGTCTCTGAGATCCTGAGTTCAATTCCCAGCACCGCAAAAATGGGAGAAGGACCTGGCAATCCATTCCCAAGGCAATCCCGAAATAGCCATTGAAAACCCTATGAGGGTTGCTATGAGTCGGATACCAAATCGATGGCACCTAACAACAAACAACATACAAAAATAAGGTAACAGATATGAAAGAAACAGTTTATTAAATAAAGCTTTTACACTACCAAGTAAAGAATAAACAGTACTGAAAAAAAAATTAACTTCATTCTGTCCCTATTAAAGACCAGGACTATCTTGTATTCTCCTCCAAGCATCCCTGTTACAGACTATTACAGCCAATTAAATACATGAGAAAATTGAGTCCTTAAAGCCTAATTTTTCAAAGGTCATGGGTCTAGGTTTTTATGATTACAAAATTTAAGCATAACTTCAAGGTTTCTGAAATTTTTTTAAAGTTTAAAGACAAAAACAGTGGCACCTCCCACAATGACATTCATGTCTACTCAAAGACATGATTTGGGGTGAAAAAAAATGACAGCTTAGCAAGAGGGCTTCACCATTCCCTCCATATTCAAATAAAAAATCAGTCTTCTGCTTTCAAAATAGCTATGATTTAAAAACTTTACTGCTACAGTGAACTTAATAATATAAAGATAACACTCTCTCCCCAAAAAACATGTGTTTATGGCCACAGCCAACACTAAAAACAAACTCTAGGAATAAGCAGCAAAAACTACCTGGGAGTTTCTCAAATTTGTGCTGCTGCAAGGTAGCATATTTATACAACTAAACATCATCCTGGTTTCCTATCGACTTTACAAAATGGAAAGGAGTTTGCATTTTTACTACTTCTCCTTAATATATTTCTCCCTAATATTAGGATGCCTATCTATGTTTTATTGACTATGCAAAGGCATTTGACTGTGTGAATCACAACAAATTATGGAAGACATCACGAAGGAGAGGAATACCAGAGCACTTAATTGCACTCATGAGGAATCTGTACATGGAGTAGGAGACAGTCATTGGAACAGAACAACGAGACACTCTCTGGTTCAACGTCGAGAAAGGTGTGCATTAGATCTGTATCCTTTCACTGTACCTCTTCAATCTCTATGCTGAGCAAATAATTCAAAAAGCTGGACTTTATGAAGAACAAGGCATCATGATTAAGAACATGGCAACACGACTAGAAGAAGACTCATTAACAACCTGCGTTATGCAATGATACAGCTTTGCTTGCTGAAACTGAAGAGGATTTGAAACATCTACTGATAAAGGTCAAAGAACACTGATTTCAGTATGGATTATGCCTCAACGTCAACAAAACAAAAATCCTTTTAACTGGGTCAGGATGCAACTTCATGATAAACGGAGAAAATATGAGGTTGTCCAAGATTTTGCTTTAGTTGGTTCTGCAATCAACACCCACAGACGCAGCAGTCAAGAAATCAAAAGACACACTGCATAGGGAAAAGCTGTTGCAAATGACCTCGTCAAAGTGTTGAAAAGAAATGTCACATTGAAGACTAAGGTCCACCTGACTTGTGCCATGGTATTTTCAGTTGCATTATATGGTTGTGAAAGCTAGACATTGAATAAAGGAGACAGAAGAACTGATGCTTTTGAATTATGGTGCTGCAAACAAATATTGAGTATACAATGGATTGGCAAAAGAACTGAAGATCCATCCTAGAAATGCAACCACAGTGCTCCTTGGAAGCAAGGATGGCTAGACTGAGTCTGACATATTTTGGACATGTTAGGAAGAACCAATCCCTGGACAAGGACATCATGTTTGGGAGAGTGGTAGGTCAATGAAAGAAGACACTCAACTAGATGGATTGACACAGTGGCTGCAACAACCGGTTTACACATTAAAAAAAAAAAAAATCATGGACCTGGCACAGAGTTGGAGACTCAATAGTACCTAAAAACTACAACAACTCCCTAATATTGTAGCCACATAAGGGTCTGTCACAGTAACATGTCAATACATTCTTTTATGAAAGGCAAAAATCGCAGCTGCATAATGGAGATAGCAAAAGTCTTACGACTCGGAATCCCATCAACATTTATAAATATTAAAGAAAGGCAAAAGTCACACATGCATCTTTAATTACTAACATAAAGGGCATACTGGGGCTAGGGGTTTGACATTCGTAAGGACCTGAGTTCATCCTCCAGCACCCACAAAAGATAATGAGTATAACTGATTTCTGATGGCAGAAATCAAATGTGAGTCTTCAAGAGACAAAACAGAATCCTGACAGGCATGTTCAGTATTCTACTTTGCTTTAGAAAATGAGAATAAGCTGTAATGCCTCTGCTTGCAGAAGTAACACCTGAGACCAACCTTACACTATACCTACGACTCCAGCAACCCACTGGAACCCCTCTGCTCTCTGCTAGAAAATGAAGCTCAGGTATCTTTTCTCCAAGATCCCTTACTGACCTAAATCACTATCATTCATAAACCAAGAGCTTAGTACACATGCCGTTCATTCTAATCGAACATAGGGGCCAAGAAGATGGCGACAGTAATCTCACTGCTAAACCACTGAGATTAACTTAAACAAAAATGCAGAAAAAGCTAACAGCATTGATCCTGATAAATATGAATTCATGCATTAAGTTTCTAGGTAATTTTCAGACTATATACTTCAGGTTGTACAGACTGCATCTGCTTAGATGGGCTTAAATGTACTATGCTAAAGTTGGCCCAAAAGAGAACAATTCTGAAACTTCTAAATAGTAAGCGCTGAGAAATGTTTGGGTCAGGTGAATCAATTTATGTTATTTGGTATATTCTAGATACTGATCTGCACCCTTTCAACAATCTTAGAGGGCTATAAAATCAGATGGGAATTAGAATCACATGTGGACTGGAGACTCAAGCTAGAGCTGTTGTGCTCTCTTGACTAATGATCCAATCTGCATGTGATTCTAATTCCCATCTGATTTTGTAGCCCTCTAAGATTGTTGAAAGGGTGCAGATTAGAATGGAGAACATATAGTATTTACTCTCATGAAACTATCAGGAATGTAAAACTAGAGTAAAAAACATCTATACCAAAGCCAGGCGCCATGGAGCACACCTTTTACTACTACTATTCCTAGCTACTCGGGAGGCTGAGGCAGAAAGATCACAGGTTCAAGGCCAGAGGCACCCTCCACAACTAAGCAAAACCCTATCTCAAGATGTAAAGTAAAAATATGGATGAGAGTGCACCTCAGTGGTAGAGCACTTACCTAGCTTGGGCAAGACCCTGCTTTTAATCCACTATACGGTTTAAAAAAAAAATGACAAAAACTAACAGCATCTATCCCACACAGTTCTAAAACTGATCAAATCTATTACTACAAGTTACACCTTGCCAAACTATAGAGGAACATGTACCATTATACTGCCTGAGCAAAATGTTTTTTGGAATATTTTTATTACTATTTTAAAATACTTGGCTCTTAAGATCTAAGAGATTATATTTTGCCACCATTACTAAAAGCAAAAAAGGATACACCTTGTAGACATGTCAATTTGCAGCCCAAAGTTTTAAAAACCATGATGCTCCTGGTTAGCCAATAACTAGAAGTGGGTATCATTAAAGCAGACGGAACCATATAATAAAAAACAGGAAAAACAAAGATTTGAGCCCTTCCCCTGCTGCAGGTATGAACTGGTTTAGAATTAGTCCCATAAAAACCCTGTGTCTGTTTACACTTGGCAGACTATTGTGGAAGTCTGAAAGTGAAGAATCCGGGTCCAGAAAAAAAAAAAGAAAGAAAGAAAATCAGACAATATTTGTAAAGCCCACATCTTTTTTTTTTTTTTTTTTTTGGTAGGGAACAAGTTAGCAGAAATCCGCTAAACCTGTAAACAACAAACAACAGAGAATTTTACCATTTGTTGTTTTTGAATTACAGCATTTGCAGCTAAATGGATTGACCTGGAGATCATCATAATAAATGAACAGTCCCAAAAAAAGAAATACCGCATGTTTTCACTTATATGGAAGTTAGACATGAATATTTTCTTTTTTCTTTTCTTTTTAGGTGATCTGTTAAAAATAACAAAAATCTGAGGGTAGCGGAAAAAAGAAAGAATTGGATGCAGATGACCCTAATATTTTAATACTTTTCTCTTCTTCCCCAGAGTCAGCCACTTACCTTCCAAGCACAGGAGAGACATTATTGGGTCTAGAGGAGCATGGCCCAGGAAATAACAGCCTTTTGTTTGGCTCATCACTCTGAATTCTCTACCATTCCTGAATCTTAAAGTACATTAGGCTCTAGACTCACTATAAAAAAGTGTCATCCATGTGACAATTTCTGCCTTACTCACTTTCTATAAAAATCATTTTTGTTAACCATTTAACAAACTACTTATAAGCCAGGTCCAAAATTCTTTTTTGTTTGTTTGTTTGCAGTACTGGAGTTTGAACCCAGGGCCTCACACTTACATGCTTTGCAAGTGCTGTACCACCGAGCTGCACTCTCAGCCCATTTTTTTACTCTTTGAGACAAGGTCTCATTAACTTAAGCAGACTGCCTCTGGTCTTGAACTTGCAATCCTCCTGCCTCCACCTCCCGAGTCACTGGGATTACATGCATGCACCACTGCACTCGGCTTCCAAAATTCTTTTAAGATACTACCTAGCAACAAAAGTTCTGAGGATGTTGGCGTAGCAGTGCAGTAATTCCAGCTACTCCAGAGACTGAGGCAGAAGGATCACAATTACAAGGGCAGCCTGGGAAATGTGGTAAAAACCTGTTTCAAAATAAAAACTAAAAAGGACTGGAGATGTACCTCAGTGGTAAAGTACTTGCCTAGTACACATGAGGCCCTGGGTTCCATCCCAGGACCGCAAAAAAAAATGTTCTGAGGAAAAGCTTTGAATCAACTCCACTAATAACAACTGTCAAGACTATCACAGCCAAAAAGAGAAAGGTGAAGGTATGGAAAATGACTTCCCAATAACACAGTGCCATAATTAACATACTCCCTTCCTCAGGAACAAAGATTTCCTGTCCTTTCCACACTTAGAAAAGAAATGCTTGCTCTCAGCATGGCACGTGGGAAGTGGCATGACCCTCAGAGCCCCAAGGCCTGGGCCAACTCTTACTTCCACTGCTTCCCAGCTACGAGAAAGGGAGCAAATCACTTCTCTGAGCCCTCGTTTCCATCTATAAATTATAAGTGACAACACTTCCCTGCTTTCCAAGAGAGTTGGTAAAAGGATCAAATGGCTCTTTACAAACTATAAAATGCAAAAAAAAAAAAAAAAGTATTACATAAAAAACTAAATGCAAGTTCTCAGTTTCCCCCTTCTTAAAATTATTCCAGAGCCATTCTAGAGTTAGCAATAGCGTAATAAGAACATGGCCATTCAGAGCTCTGTTCTAGACTCAGAGTCTGGCCGGGGTTCAAGTCTTGACTCTGGCATTTCTTAGGTGCATAGGAAATTTCCTCATGTTAGGAAATTTCATGCAAAGTAAGGACAATAATCATACTTATTTAGGTTAGAATGTACTATGAGGAATAAATAAGAATGCATAAAATCCCTAGCAGAATCTTAAATATATTACAGTCAGCACACAATAACAGTTAACCCAAGCAGGGGCAAAATAATACAGCCTTTAGACAAACTAGATGCATGCTTTCTAGCCATTGAAAGCAAGAAAATATCCTTTTATATGATAAAATAGCACCTACTTGCACACTGCAGAGGTGGCTTCACTGCAGACAAAACTGGTAAATCCATTAGCAACTATCTTAAAGAACAATTTAATCAGCCGGGCACGGTGGCGAGTGCTTGTAATACCAACGGCTTGGGAGGCAGAGACAGGAGGATCGCAAGTTCGAGACCAGAGGCAGTCTGCCTAACTTAGGGAGACCCTGTCTCAAAAAGTAAAAAAATGGGCTGAGGGTGAGGCTCAGTGGTCCAGCACTTGCAAAGCATGCAAGCAGGAGGCCTGGGTTCAACTGCCAGGCCTGCAAAAAAGATAAATTAAAAAAGAACAATTTAATCATTAGTGCTCCCCAAGTCAAAATTACTGTTACTCTTAACATATTCACAGTGGCATTCAGGTGAATAATACTGAAACAACTCTGCAGACTACTGAATTCAAAGAAACAGCCTCAAAGCTGTGAGTTAATGGAGCCATGAAATGATCTTACCAACATAAAAGTAAACACAAGTTAAAACTTCATCTCTAAATTTCCAGGCGAAGGAAGGTCCTTCCTTCCATTTTTCATGACATAGAGCTCAGAAGCATCAGCTGGATACTGATTTCAGCATTTTAACAGACCACAGTGACCTTTTCAAAGAACGGCCCTCTACACACAGAAGCCACTCAGACTTTGTCATTAAGTACAGCTTTTCTGTTTCAGACAGACATTGATTATTCAGTCTTCAGGACCTCAGTAGCCACCCCAATCTTCACTGGCCACCAAAACCTAAGCTGAACACCACATTTAAGAGAGATGATCAAATCTGAAAATTCCCTACGCTCTGCCTCCACGCTAAACTGGAACACCAGGAAACAATACACGACAACTCATCCCTCCCTGACTCCCTCTTGCCTACCCAGTACCCACGGCAGACCCTCCTGACCAAGCGCTGTGGCTGCTGTGTTGAGGATTCATAGCTCACATCTGCTCCCTCATCTCGACCATTTTCCACAACCCATACAGGTGTCCTCCATCAAGCTGGAAGCTAACACCTCCCAGCTCACAGCCAAGGACTGACACGGGTTCAAAAAGTCAGACCCCTTACCTCAAGGTGGAACCAATCTAGTAGCACAATCTGTGCTCTAGAGCTACACTGTCCGATATGGGGAGCCACTGGCCTCCTGCAGCTACTGAGCGCTTGAAACGGGCCTAATTCCAAGGAGTCCAAATTCAGATGTGCTCTAGTAATAAATTATTGTTGTTAGGTGCCCTGAGTTGGGTCCAACTCATGGTGGACCCTATGTACAACAGAACGAAACGCTCCCCAACACTGTGCCACGCCCAGCACTATGTCAGTGCTTCTCTGCTATTCACAGGGTTTTCAAATGGCTGATGATTTCTGGATTGTTTCGGGAGTGGGCTGCCAGGTCCTTCTCCCATTTTTGTGGTGCTGGAGATCAAACCCTGGGCCTCAAAGCACAGAGCAGCACTCTACCAACTAAGCCAAATCCCAGCCCCGGGAGTAAGTTACACACCAGATTTTGAAGACACAATACCTGATAAATAAATATCACAGGAGGCCACTGTTTTGGACTAAGCTACTACACGAGGCCCCAACAGTTGTTGTTAGATGCTGTCATGGTACAGCTGCAGGCAGGCCCCAACAGAGCAGGCTTAAATCAAATTCACTCACACCAAAGGGCCAAGGTATCTAATCTGTTTATCTAATCTTTCTAGAAATCACAATTTGAGAGATAAAAGCCAAACTTCCCAGTCAGGATAGTTTTGATTAGCCTACTAATGAAGTTCTCTGGACTTAATCATCGTTATTAAAAAAAAAAAAAAAGTTAATCTGAAGTAACCTAATGTTAACTCGTCATTTTTCCATTCTGTCTCCTGTCTCCGCTTTACAAGGAAAGTAACCGTGAAATGACCAACCCACTTTCACTTCTTGCTTGTGCCATCTTTACTCCTTAGTCTCTGAAACCAAACTGCTCTCCTTGGCTTGTCGAAACACTTATCGTGTCTTATGGAATGAAATGTGGTCTGATGCTAGAATCGAAAATAAATACAATTAAGACTTTTGTTAATTTAATCTTTTAATGTTTTACCTTTGACAACCAAAAAAAGAAAAAGACCCCAGTAAGTAAATTTTTCGCCTGCAGCCAACCTTTGTGGCACCCAATCCCATCAGATCTTGGAAGCTAAACAGGATCAAACCTGAATAGTACTTGGATGGGAGACGGCCTGGGAACACCAGGTGCTGTAGGCTTGGGAGAAGGACCAGGCAATGCACTCCCAAAGAACAATCAGCCATTGAAAACCCTGTGAATAGCAGAGAAGCACTAACAATACAGTTTTGCCTATCCTAGATAGTGTCACTATGAGTTGGATGCCAACTTGACAGCACCTAACAAGATGTAAATTTTTGCATCTACAAGTTGAAACTGAAATTTCAGATATTTTAAGGGAAAGATGTGCTGCGGTTTAGCTCAGTGGGTACAGCGCTGCTCTACACTTTTTGAGGACCGGGGTTCAATCCCTAGCACCACACAAACAGGAGAACAACATGGCAATCCACTCCCTAAGCAATCCTTGAAACAACCAGCCATTGAAAACCCTATGAGGGTCCCTATGAGTCAGACCTGACTTGAAGGCACCTAACAACAACAAAGTTAAAGATAATAAATTGTTACTATTAACTGCATCTTTTTTACTTTTTAATATGAATATTAACATTTAATATGAATATTAACATTGAATATGAATATGAATATTGGGGCTAGGATTTAGTTTAGTTGGTAGAGCGCCACTCTACAGTCTCTGATGTCTGGGGTTCGATTCCCAGCACCACAAAAATGGGAGAAGGAGGTGGCAATCCACTCTCAAGGCAATCTCAAAACAATCAGCCACTGAAAACCCTATGAGGGTTGCTATGAGTCAGACACAACTCGAAAGCACCTAACAGCAACAATATGAATATTAGTTTTTCATTACATTTGCAGTTCACTTTATACAATATTTCTACTGGAGGGCAATGCTCTAGAGCACTGGCTCTCAAACTTTACAAAGCATCAGAATCAACAGCAGGGCTTGTTCAGACAGGGTTAGGCCTGGATTGTGTGTGCCTAGTTCCGAGGTGATGGTGGTGTTGCTGGTCAGTCTAGGATAGCGCACTTTGAGAACCACTGCTCAAAAGCATCCCTATTGATTGTAGACTCCAGTCTGTGTAACTTAGCAAGACCTTGTCTCAAGATTAAATATAAATAAATAAAAATAAAAAATGGGCTGGAAGTCCACCTCATTGATAGAGTGCTTGCAAAGTATGCGCACGGCCCTGGATTCAGCACCCCAGCACTGGGGAAAAGGAAAAAAAAAAAAAAACCACCCTACTTGTACAAAGTAGGCTAGATAGTCTATGCCCAAACTTACAAGAGGCTCCATATGGGAGGGGAAAACTAATTGAGAGGCACACACAAATACTCCGAACTGCAGGTCAAGCTGTCACCATGACACCCTAGGGCGATCAGTGGAGAAATGTTTCAAATCAGGCTAATAACTACACAGAAGAGAAAAATAAATTCACAGGGCGCATTGCACAAAGAGAATGCTGCGCTGTCCTATCATTTGAGCAGGCTTTCAATATGCAACACGTGAAAACTTAGGACAAACTCGCAACCCCAACGCTACTTGAACAGCAGTTCACAGCGTGCCCTCAAACAAGTTGCAGAGACGCAAGGGAACACGCACACTGTAAGGACTCCTTGCAACACACCATAGAAAGCCAAAGACGAGGCCAGCGCGAGGATGTGGTTCATCGCTCCCCGAAGGCCCTCAGCCGCCCACGGGAGAGCAGAGAACGCGTGGCTGCCTGCGCAGGCCCGTGCCCTCCGGACCCCCAGGAGCCACCCTCCCCCCCGAGGGGCGCCGTCTCTGCCCGCTCCGGCGTGAGCCCGGGGATGCAGGATGAGCGCGCGGGCTGCAGCAGAGCGCAGGCCGCGGGTGCCGGCACGAGGGGACGCGAGCGCCACCCGGGGCCGCGGGGCGCCCGGACGCAGCCCGCGCGCTCCGGCAGCCGCCACCGGGCGAGGGGCGGGCTGCAAGGCCGGAGAAGCCCGGGCCCGCCGGAACCCCGTCACGCTCACCTTCAGGGTCCACAGCGCCGCGCTCCGCATCAGCTGGTGCGGTGGCCGCCGCCCACGCTGCGCGGCCACCACCAGCGCGACGGTCCCAAACCAGAGCCCCGCCATTGCCGCCCCCACCGTCGGACGCTCCGCTGACCTCTCACCCTGCTGAAGAGCGGTGGGGGGGGGGTGAAGAAGGGGAGCGTCCGGGAGTCAGCCAATCACGAGCCAGGGATGGTAACCCCCGCCCCCTACCCCGTGGGTGGGGGAGGGAGGTGGTCTGGAGTAACCGTGTGAGTCTCTAACTGGCTGGAGGGAAGGCAGGCACTAGGACCCAGAGGGAGCGGACCCCGGGCTCGTCTAGGCCTGGAGCAGCGCTGCCGGCCAGGATTGCTACTCTGGTGGCCACCTGCGTGGGCCGACCTGGAGCGAGAAAGGCAGAGACTTGGGCAACGCTGAGTTGCGACAGGGTGCTGGCAGGCGATCCGCGGTGCCCATCGCACAGATTGAACACAACAATCTTGTTTCATCCATTTCCTTTCTGATTTTTTGCTGGAGTATTATAAAGCGAATCTCAGCGAATCGTCTCCCCTGAAAACACCCCAGTGTCAGCAGTCCCGCCCTTACCTGGTTTGCCTCTCCTACCAAGTCACCTTGGGAGAGTTACAAAGCTAGCAATGACCTAGAGTGTGGTAAATGGCAAAAGAGACACAATGTGTGGACATATCAGAAAAGTGACATTTGATGCAGTTTTTGAAGTAGGACCTTCAATGATAAAATGAAAAAGATTATCTGTTTTATAGGATTTGTGACTTAAGTACCTGAGGCTGAACACATTTCCTATCCAGGAAAACTGCTACACTTTTTCTTTTTTCTTCTTCTTTTTAATTTCTTTCTTCCGCACTCCATTATTGAGCACTTCTTGTAATTGCAGAGGCCAAACGTTACTTGTATTCATCTTTTGTTATCGATATATACTATTACAATTTAATACTTAAAAAAAAAAAATATATATATATGGGCACCCTCTCTATACAGAGCTGAGCATGCCTATATATACTGAGTTCAATAGTAGAGTGAACCCAGAGGTCCTGGGTTCAATCCCCAGCAAAGCATATAAATAAATATATTAAAATATGTATATATTTATATATACACACATACATATACTAGATATAAGCTGAATGGGGAGGTGCATGCCTGTAACCTCAGCTACTCCAGAGGACCAGGAGTTTATATAACATAGAAAATTCCAAATTTAAGCGATGGGCACAGTGGCGCACTCCTGTAATCCCAGCAGCTCGGGAGGCGGAGGCAGAAGGATCGCAAGTTCGAGACCAGAGGCAGTCTGCGTAACTTAATGAGACCCTGTCTCAAAAAATGAAAAAAAAAAAGGGGGGGGGCTGGGGGCACAGCTCAGTGGTCCAGCACTTGCAGAGCATGCAGGCTCGAGGCCCTGGGTTCAACCCCCAGTACCACCAAAAAAATAAGAAAGAAAATTCCAAATTTATACTTCTCCTAAGAAATTACAAGATGTAACAATGCAAGGCTTCTCACCTGGAAGTGGCAGGTGGGTTTGTCACATACTCCAATTCAGATGCCTGTGTTTTTTCCCTGTTCTTTCTTAATCCAGGAAGCAATATGATTATATTTGCATTTTAGAAAGTATTTCCTTCATTCTAGAACTAGAGCAAAAGTATCCACATGGATAAATCTCACAAATAGAGAATGGAGCATAATAAATAAATAAATAGTTGCAGAAAAATGCAGTGGCACATGCCTGTATCCCCAGCAACTCAGAAAGCAGAGATAGAAGGATTCCAAGTTCGAGGCCAGAGGCAGCCTGCCTAATTTAGCAAGACCCTGCCTCAAAATGAAGAATAAAAAGGGGTTTAGCCCAGTGGCAGAGAGCTTACAAAGTATGTGCAAGGCCTTGGGTTCAAGGCCCAGTACCATAAAAATTAAAAATTAAAAATAAAGACTTTAAAATATGAAAAACAATCTTATAGCCGGGCGCGGTGGCGCACACCTGTAATCCCAGCGGCTTGGGCGGCAGAGGCAGGAAGACTGCAAGTTCGAGACCAGAGGCAGTCTGTGTAATTTAGCGAGACCCTATCTCAAAAAGTAAAAAAAAAAAAAAAAAAAAAAATGGGCTGGAGGAGGCAGCTCAATGGTCCAGCACTTGCAAAGCATGCAAGCATGAGGCCCTGGGTTCAATCCCTAGTACCACAATAACAACAAAAAAAATCTTATATATTACTGAACAACATACCTGACTAATAAAGGTATGAAACGCTTGGGAGACAGGTTGCTTTTCCTGTTGTTGTTGTTAGATGCCATCGAGTCCGTATCCAACTCATAGCAATCCTACCTACAACAGGCAAAAGAGTATTGTTACTTCTTCTCTGCTATTCATAGAGTATTCGATGGCTAACTTTTTTGGGGTAGTGTGTTGCCAGGTCCTTCTCCTAAGCCTATAGCACCTGGTGTTCCCAGGCCATCTCCCATCCAAGTAGTAACCAGGCGCTGCAGGCATTGCTTTTCCTACACAAGGGAAATTTTGCTTCTATTATGTGAAAACCAAAACATCTCAGGTGAACCAAAGAAAGGATCACGTTAAGCAAAACTTCGTGACACATAAGTTTATTGGAGTTCTGTATAGGGATGTGGATGACTCATGGACAGCCTGTATGTACAGCTCCACCAGTGAGAAGAATCCCTCCAGGAAGTTCCCGTGTCCCAAGGCTGCCCCACTGTCATGCCCCAACCTCAGCTGCAACTTCATCCGTTATGTAACTTAGTACCGCATGCCGTTGGCACCTCAGAAAAGGATATTATGACCCTCCTCCCTCCATCCTTTGAAAGGGAATGTTGATAGCTTCATTACTATTACTACTGGGAGAAGGACATGGCAATCCACTCCAGAGGCAATCCTGAAACAGTCAGCCATTGGAAACCCTATGAGGGTCACTATGAGTCAGACTTGACTTGATGGCACCTAACAACAACAATATATTTTCAGGGCCAAGATCCCTAAGGCTATTGCAGGTGTTCAGTGTCAAGAGGTAATAATCGTTTTCAGCCTAGAGGAACCTCCCACACTACAGTTTGTTTATTTTAGTGCCAGGGATTGAATGCAGGGTCTCTGTCCGGCATATTGAGCATACGCTCTGCTACCAAAGTACACCTTCAGCTCCCGGCCAATTATTATAGAATTATATAATGTATATTATATAGTATAGCTAGGACTGGGGTTCAGCTCAAGTTGGTAGAGTGCTTGCTCTGTGTACTCTGAGGCCCTGGTATCTCCAGGTATGTCTAATTTTCCTTTTTTGTGACAAATGCATTTTTATTGTGATACGCCACAGAAATATCTGTTACTACAAATATTATGACTTGTTCTTCTCTGGTAAAGATTTTGCTTATATTTCAGCCCAGCAGAATAGATGTTATGATAGCAGGTACCTTTGAAAATTTGCCAAGGTACCAAAAATCAAATGTCTATCGCCCCAAACAGGCTACTTTTATCCACTTCCCATAGATGGACTATAGAAAGATGGACAAAAAAGTGGATGTTAGGAAAAACATGACCTTCCCAGCAGCTTGGGAGGTGGAGGCAGGAGGATCGCAAGTTCGAGACCAGAGGCAGTCTGCGTAACTTAGTGAGACCCTGTCTCAAAAAACAGTCAAAAAATGGGCTGAGGGTGCAGCTCAGTGGTCCAGCACTTGCAGAGCATGCAGGTGCAAGGCCCTGGGTTCAACCCCCAGTACTGCAAAAAAAAAAAAAAAAGAAAAACAGAAAAACATGCCCTTACAAACTCCCTTCTACCATCTCTCTTGTAATTACATTGCAAACTGAAGGCAGATATGTAGAAAAAAACATATCCAAATGATTCCTTGCTCAGAGGTATTAAACAGAATATGTTATACATAATCATGCAGGCACGTCAAAAGATGATCTTTTAAGTGGCTTTTTAAACTTACCAAATTTCCTTTTCTTACAAGGACCACTCAGATTGATTAACGGCCACTCTAGAGACTTCATTTGACTTAATCTCTTCTTTAAAGGACACTTTACATTCTTTTCTTAATGGGCCAGTTAGTAAATCAGGAGTGTTCCACCTTTTGGCTTCCTGGGCTGCATGGAGTAAAGAGGAATTGTCTTGGCCTGCACATAAATTATGGAATATAGTTAGTGCATATACATAATAAGACTTCTTTTATTTTTATATTTTTATTATAAAGTTTGTAGAAATGAGAATAATATAGAACTAGTGGGAAATTTAACCTTGTTTTTGTAAAACCAGTCAATGTCTGGTTTGATGGAAGTGGTCACCATTCTTAGTGAGTTCTCAAGTGAATTTTGCAATGGTCAATTCACAGTGTCTAGAATTGGGATGAATTAAATTTTCAAAAATACTATCAGTAATTGCTGCATTTTACTTGCCAAGTTGCCAAAAACTCATGTACTCTCTGATGCACACTTAAGTGGCTTCAAACAGCTTCAAAACGCTTCAAATTCAACCTGATTATACTGACCAGGCCTGCAGCTATAGCCCTGTGGCATCTGATCCCGTTAGATCTCAGAAGCTTAGCAGGGTTGGGCCTGGTTAGTACCTGGATGGGAGACCGCCTGGGAACACCAGAAGCTGTAGGCTTGGGAGAAGGACCTGGCAACCCCCTCCCAAAACTCAATCTGCCATTGAAAACCCTATGAACAGCAGAGAAGCACTGACAATAGTGTTTCCCCTGTTGTACAGAGGGTCGCTATGAGTCGGATACCGACTCGACGGCACCTAAC
>VMDO01025325.1:0-28400 GCA_007922755.1 Pedetes capensis
CTGAGGTACACTCTCAGTGTTTCAGAAGGTTTTTAATTATTGATTAAATTTTTAATAGTTCTACTCTTATTAAGATTATCTATTCTTTTGTGAGCTTAGCAGAATTTGTCTTTCAAGGAATTGGTCTATTTCATCTGTGTTACCAAATGTATGGGCATAGAGTTGTTAAATATTCCTAAAGTATCCTTTTAATGTCCATAGGATTATACTGATGTCCTCTCTTTCATTCACAGTATTAGTAATATATATCTTTTCTATTATTAGTATTCTGTCTAGAAGCTTACTGATTTTATTGATCTTTTCAAAGAATCAGGTTTTGGTTTTGTTGATTGTTTTCTATTGATTACTGTCCATTTCTTTTATGTCTTCTCTATTTTGTATGATTTCGGTTCTGTTACTTCATATTTATCTTACTTTTTCTGACTCCCCTAAGGTAGAAACTTTTATTATTGATTTTATATCTTTCTCCTTTCCTAACATATGCATCTGATGCTATAAATTTTTTCTAAGCACAGCTTTTGTTGCGTCTCACAAACTTTGGTAAGTTATATTTTCACTTTAAGATTTATTCTTTGACCCATGTGTAGTGTTTAATCTCCAAGTGTTTAAGGATTTGCCAGCTATCTGTTATTGATTTCTATTTTGATTTTGTTTTATACTGAGAGGATACACTGTATGATTTCTATTCTTTAAATGTATTTAGGTCCATTTTATAGCCTAGTATGTGTCTTTCCTTACAGATGTTCCATGTGAGCTTGAAAAGAATATATAGTCTGCTCTAGTTGGAGGAATTATTTTATAGATGTTATTTATTGACTGATGATGCTATTGAGTCCAACTATGTCTGTCTTAATTTTCTGCATACAGGATCTGTCCATTACTGATAGAGGGTGTTGAAATTACACTGACAGAAGGTGTTGAAATTACCAGCTATCACAGGGAGTTCAACTGTTTCTCCTTGGAGTCCTATCAGGTTTTTCCCCATATATTTTAATGCCATTTTTTTAGGTGCATATATACTAGAGACTGTATATCTTACTGGATAATCTGGATCCCTTTATCAATTCCCCTGCTTATGCTCGATGATATACCTTATTTTGAAATCTGCTCTGACTGAAATTAATATAGCTACTTTGGCTTGCTTTTGATTAGTGTTATCTTTAATAAATCTTTCTCCATCCCTTTACATTTAGTCTATATATCTCTTTATATTTAAAGTAAGTTTCTTACAGGCACTATATAGTTGGGTCTTTTTATCTACTCTGATAGTTTATTTCAGTTGATATGTTTAGACTAGTGATGTTTAAAATGATTATTGACATTTTTTACTAGAATATACCATATTTGTTGCTATTTTCTAAATTACACAGACTGCCTCTGGTCTGGAACTTGCTGTCCTCCTGCCTCTGCCTCCCAAATTGCTGGTGCGTCACCTTGCCCTGCACTCAGCTTTGGACATTTCTATGGCTATATCATTAAGCTCACTGATTCTTTTTTCACTGTGTCCAGCTTATTAATCAGTCCATCCTTTGATGGGTCTTTGTTATAATATATTTTATTTCAACAGTTTGTTTTTGATTCTTTCTTACAATTGCTATCTCTCTATTTATATTACCCAAGAATTTGCATAATATCCAATAGCACCTGTAGCATTTTTACCCTGTTGTTTTCAATTTCTCATGTGGTGATTCCAACATCCCTACCATATCTAAGTCTGGTTCTGACACTTGCTATGCCTTTACAACTGTATTTTTTGTCTTTTCTGTTGTTGTTGTTAGGTGCCGTCCAGTCAGTATCCAATTCATAGTGACCCGACGTACAACTGGCGAAACGCTATTGTCAGTGCTTCTCTGCTGTTCATAGGGTTTTCAATGGAGGATTGATTTTTGAGAGTGGGTTGCCAGGTCTGTCTCCCAAGCCTACAGCACCTGTTGTTGCCAGGCGGTCTCCCATCCAAGTACCAACTGGGCCTGACCCTGCTTAGCTTCTGAAATGTGAGGGGATCAGATGCCATAGGGCTACAGCTACAGGCTTTTTTGTCTTTTAGTATACCTTATAATTTTTTGTTGAAAGCAAGATCTGATGTACTGAGTAAAAAGAATTATGGTAAATAAGTCTTTACTGATATGTTAAGTTGCCTCATGTAACAACAGGTCTTTTATTAAATGAGGCTGTGATCCTAGGCTATGATCTTCACAACTGTTTCTTAGACTAGATGGCTATGGGTGGGGGGTTGCATTTTTCTTAGGTTTAGACTTTGGTAAAAACCTGATAGTTTTGGCTCTGGTAATATAATTCCTTTTGATATTAGTCTTTATTAAGAACAGTATGCTCTTGGCATATTTCAAAATAGCTAGTTTTTTCCTCCCCTGATGGAAGCATAAGAGAATATTTCTCTCATTTTTCTTTTGTGAACTTGGTAAGGCTTCTGGAAGGTGAACTTGTATAAGTGTGGGGATTTCCTAACACTGAGCTTCCCTAGAGGTTTCTGCATTCATATTTGTCCATAGAGAGCGATCTAAGATTGCTGGTATATCCACTTCTTTCATAGTTTATACATTTTCTTAAACTTTTGATTGAGAATTGGTCAGTTTCCCTATCAACTGTCTTCGGTTAGATTTTTAGACTGATTGCCCTTTCTAGAAATACTGCCCTTTATCTGATAAAAAATGGGTTTACAACAGGTTACCTTCAGTCACTCTTTGCATTATTTTATCAACTTAAATGTGGCATGATCTTGGGCTAGAAGACTTTCTGCCAGGCTGCATGTAGCAAGATGTTGTTATTAGGTTCCATTGAGTAGGGTCTGACTCATAGCAACCCTATGGACAACAGAATGAAATACTACCTAATACTGCACCATACCCAGCACTATGTCAGTGTTTCTCTGCTATTCATAGAGTTTTTGATGGCAGATTGTTTTGTGATTCTATTGGGAGTGGGTTGCCAGGTCCTCTCCTTTTTGCAGTAATGGATATTGAACCCAGGGCCTCAGCACAGAGTAGCACTCTACCAACTGAACTAAACGCCAGCCACATGTGGCAAGATAGTAAAAAAAAATAAATTAAAATAAAGAAGCAAACATCTCACATATACATATTTAACTTTATTACATGAACTGGAAATTAAAAGCAACATTTCCATCTTCTTTCCTCAATAATTAATGCATGTCATGGAATTTCAATAATGACAGACTAGTGCAGTGTGATGTGGAATGTTTTCAGGAAACTAGGAAACTACCTGGAAATATCAGTGAACACTCCTCTGCTGTTAAGTTTATTCTGAGTCCCCTTATGTCACACTTACCATAATTCTCTGTAGCAGAATCTTTTGAAAAAGGTTCCATTCTTATTCCACCCTTTCTTACACTCTCCTCACAGTTTCATAGGCCATAAACTCACTAATGCATACACATGGCAGGGACCAAGTCTCATCCAGATGCATCTTGTGTCACAGTGCACCCATCAATCCACCATGCACTGAGAAAACACTGCAGCCCTATAACCTCTTTACTGGGGTTTTGTGCATGCCGCTTAATTTCACTGCATCTGTCAAGTCATTCTTTATCGGAGAGGCTAACAGCCTTTGAGTGCACGGTACTCTATCACTTATGTAGGGGTTATATTGATTGTTCTTGCGTGTGCTCTAAAGTGGCTGGCATCAAAAGCAAGTAAGGCAGCCGGTTTGAGCAGTATGGGCCATTTACAAACTTCAGGATGAGATGCCGCAGGATGCCAGGGAAAACATTTTTGTTTTTCCAGAGGGAACCATAGTTCATGAAATGTGGTTAACGTACCATTTTTGTATACCCTTAAAATCATTTTATAACCACACTGAGTGCCTTTAAACATTAAATATACTTTATAAGTAGTTGGTTAACTAGCTGTTGTATGCTTTAAATAGTAAATAAAATGGAAAGGCACTAAACAGTGACTATATTTCATAGAATAAGATGCTTTTCTATCCACTCAATAATTCTCAATGTTAAGAAAAATTGATTTTCTAACTACTGAGTGCCTCTAAAAATTAGCATCTTATCTTCTTACAAGGGATGCTTTCCAGTTGGTCTCCTTTCTCTCAGCTTTTGACTTAATGGTCTCTAAGTTTCCCTTCCTGGTTAAAAAAAATTCTGTAGGTTTAGTTGGATTATAGTTTCTCTTGGGCATATATAATTAACTGGGAAAATATAAAAGAAAAAAATCGCATCTTGTCTTTTCAAATGTTGATTGCCAAAACAGTTTTTGATCCACTCCCTGTTCTTTAACTCCTACCTCTCCCCTTTCCCCTCAAGAGCAGGACTGCATAGAGGGACCTAAGACAATGACAGAATTGAAGAGTACTAAATCCAAAGCACCTTCACATAGCATTTTTGAACAATGAATGCATTTTGCCCCTGTGAAAGCCTAATAGTGGAAAAGAATTCCCCAAGAGGTGATAATGATCACATTTCTTCATGGCAAATGAAATCATTTTCCTAATTCTTTATCAACTCTGTCTAGCCTTTAAGAAAATCATATTGCCAAGGCTGAGACTTTGCAGACAGATATAACCATGGCTCACTACATTACAGAAGTTGAGAACTAAAATAATTAGGCACGCCACAATTAAGGAAAACAGCAGTAAGAGAAGACTCATCTCTTAGTTCTGCCTAAACCTCTACCTGCTGGGTGACCCTGGAGATGCTGTAAGTTTTCCTCAAATAATATATTTTAACCTTGTCAATGTAATTTTATCAATAAAATGCATGGCGTAAGCTGGAGTCTAGAATCTGGTGGCTGGATATTCACCAAGGATTCCTTTTAGATCTAATAATTTATAAACTTCTTCTAGCTCCTTATCTCATCCTGAAGAACCATGTGTTCCTACCAGTTCCACAATGGCAGGTGGCCAGCATGTTGAAGCTTGAAGAAAAGATAAGCATCAAACTTCTTGAGTATACGTGCTTAGAAAGAATGCAAACAGTGAACAAAATTCTTTTCAGTTACACCCTCAAAATTCCCACTGATGTCACTGGGAGCAATATGGGATCAGATGAAGACAGCCTGCTGATTTAGGGCCACATCCAGCAATGAGCTGGCACTTATTCATCCAGGTTAAACTGATGTGGTCTCTTGGTTTACAGGATTGAGAAAGATATAACCAAAAGCAAAACATCCCAGGAGATGGCATGCTCTCTGGCATGAGGGTATTATGTGAGTCACCATTGTATTCCTAGCATCTAGTCACTAGTTGTTCCATGAACATTTGTGGAGCTACATTGAATCTCTTAAGCACATGCAGGCTACAAGATAGAAAATGTAGAATGTCTACAGTGGAAAATTCCAAAAGACTTGAGACAGCACTCAATGAGAGCTCTTTATTTGAGTGTAACCAGAAAAATATCATGAAAGTCATAATTGTTCAAAGAATCATCTTGCTGATTGGATTCAATCCAGAAACTGCTTTTCTAGCCAAAAAGCAGAATGGGGCTCAGAATGTTCTTTCCATACATATGCATCCCAAAAGACAGATGAGAGACACAGAATACAAAGATGTGAGAACTCATTGTTGTGACATGGACAATGTCACCTTTCTACTGAAGTAAATGATAGTAATTGACATTAATAGATGCCTTGCTAAGTACCAGCTACAGTTCAAGAACTCTGTGTGTATTATCTAATTTAAATATCACCAGTCCTATTAGGTAGACTTGGGAGAAGGACCTGGCAACCCCCTCCCAAAAATCAATCTGCCATTGAAAACCCTATGAACAGCAGAGAAGCCCTGACAATAGTGTTTCCCATGTTGTACAGAGGGTCACTATGAGTCAGATACTGACTCAACAGCACCTAACAACAACAACAACAACAATTAGGTAGACATTAATATTACCATTATAGAAATAAGAAAAAGCAAACACTAATATTTTGAAAAAAACTCAAAGGTTGGTTAATTTAGAAGATAGATGGCTGAATCAACAACAATAATCATGATAGGTAGCCTGGAACTTAAAATATGAATTTCTACTGGTCTGCCGGCCTGCAGCCGTAGCCCTGTGGCATCTGATCCCGTCAGATCTCGGAAGCTAAGCAGGGTCAGGCCTGGTTAGTACCTGGATGGGAGACCACCTGGGAACACCAGAAGCTGTAGGCTTGGGAGAAGGACCTGGCAACCCCCTCCCAAAAATCAATCTGCCATTGAAAACCCTATGAACAGCAGAGAAGCACCGACAATAGTGTTTCCCCTGTGGTACAGAGGGTCGCTATGAGTCAGATACCGACTCAACGGCACCTAACAACAACAACAACAACTGGTCTGCCATTATGCAAATGAGAATATTCTCTGGTTAATGTAAAACTCCATGATATTAGAAAGCATTATAGAAAGAACAATATGAACACAGGAAATGAGTCAGCAAACCAGAAGTCAAAAATGAGGTAGACAGGAAAAGAAACAATTACTATAGCCACAACTGGAGAAAGATTTTATCTGTCCCATTGGGTATGATTTTAGTGTATATAACCCTACTGATTAGGGTATGTGCATATTTCTAGCTTTTGATGCATTAGAGAAAGAGGCTGGCAATTATGTGTAAAAAAGGTATATATTTTTTCCCATGGCTAGCCCTAGGCAAAATTGTTGGCTGTGATAGAGTAAGGGGTTTATATATCAGATCTGGATTGGGTATGAATTGTGACTCTGGTACCAATCAGTAATATGTCCCTGGCTATCCTGAGAGATGTCCATGTCACTTTCTTGAACAGAAACCATGGCTAACTACAATATGTTAACTCTTCCTTTTAATCATGGAATGCAAACTTATGTTAATAAGATTTGTAGAAAAAGGTAAGCAAACAAGGGGAGAGGAGTAGTGATAACTTTGACATCCCCACACAAGTTTCTTCTGCTTCAACAACATGGGAGACTAACACTGATTATTATGTCACTCAATGTTTAGCCAACAAGTGTTTGCTGAAATGAAGTGTTAGGCACTGATGAGGCTCTAGGGATAAATCAATGAAAACTATTTCTACAAACATTGTTAATCAGAGAGACTAACAAATATAGTGCTAGCAAGGCTAACAAATACTGTACTGAATTGTAAAGTAGATGAAATGGCTTGGAGAGGAGAGGAGTATGATGATATGATCATAGAAGGCATTCTGGAAATTATTTTATCACTAATCTGAAGGAAATGAAGGACTAAGCCTTGTAGATATATGGGGAAAAGTTCAAAATGTTAAAGATCCAAAAAGATGCACGCTGTCATATTTAATGAGTAACAAGTGCCTGAAGGATCAAGTTGGGGACTGGCAGCTGGTTAGCTGGAAAGAATCTAGGGTTTCACTCCTAGCATTGTAGGCCATGATAAGCACTTTGTTTTTATTTGAAGCAAGATAAAGAATATGGGGGAAATGTTATAGTGTGGCCTCACTTAGGTTATAAAAGGTATAATCTGGCAATAGATTGAAATATGGAGGAATTAGGATAGAATTAGGGAGACAAATTAGGAGACCATTGTAAATCCAGATACCCTTTCAAGGCTTAGCAAAGATGGTATTGATGGAATCATGAGAAAAGTTTGATTTGGGAGATATTTGAGATTAAAGCCTCAGGCTTTGCTGATAGATTGCATGTTTAGTGTGAGGTAAAAGAAAAAGGGAAGTATGACTTAGATTTTTGCCTGAACAACTAGCATATTAACTAAATGCTTACAATATAATCTTGGGTTTTGTTCCTCAAATTAATTTAAGTTTTTGGACTAGTTATGCCACTGAAAGCCTTTTCAGCACACACAAAATTAAAAGAATTCTTACTAAATTATATTGACTTCTCACTCTTTAAAGAAAAGTTGAAGGCATTTATATTAAAATCTAAGTAAAGTCAAAGAGTTGGAATGAAAATAAACATGAAGAAATAGTACTGAAAAAATACTGTGGAGACATTAGAACATGGGAAGTGTTCTCTACTTCTGTTTCCAGCTAAGAGAATTTCTTGAGTTGATTACTTCAATTCAAGGAACACATTTCCCCAGTTGCTCCACCCAAACTCTAATAGCTGTTTAAGCCCCACTCTACAAATCCAGGATTAATGCAGTTTGCTAAAGTAGGATGGCACCTGCTCAAAAGTACATCAGGGACAAATATGCCAGAGTGAGAGATGAAAGGTCATTCACCAGATTTGAATCTATAAAATACACTTAATTATCCACTCCTTTGCCCTCAAAGTGTGCCTATTTCCTCTCAATCTGACTCAGCTGTTAAGACTCAGTTTTCTGGGTAAAACACTCTTTCCTTTGCTCCCCAAGTCCTTCCTGATGCCTAGTGCTGGAGATTGAACACAGGACTTTAATACATGCTAGGCAAATGCTCGGCTTGCAGCAGTACCACTGTAGCGTCGGATCCCATCAGATCTCTGAAGATAAGCAGGGTCAAGCCCGGTTAGTACTTGGATGGGAACACCAGATACTGTAGGCTTGGGAGAAGGACACTGCAAGCTACTCCAAAAAATCAATCCGCCATTGAAAACCATATGAATAGCAGACAAACACTGATAATAGTGTTTCGCCTGTTTTACATAGGGTTGCCATTAGTGGGACATCCACTCGATGGTACCTAACAACAACAACAACAAGGCAAATTCTCTACCACTGAGCTACACTGCCACTCCCAAAGTCTTTCTTAATTCCTAGAAGTTAAATACCCTTTGAGAGTTGAAAATTCTCAATGTTCTGTGTTACCCCTTCCTGCTTCCCAGGGACCTGGGGCAAATACCTAATATAGTGCAGAAGAAACCAGCATGTCTCTTTTCTCCTTACTTAAAGGAATGTTATGACAAACATTTCCTTTGAGCATTGCCCTGACACTCATGATTTCCTAAGGAATGAACAAAGCACCAGGTTCAGTCAGACTCTCTACACTCCTCATGGGCATCCTTAGAATTTAAAGTCACTGACACTAAGGCTACTCACCTTTTTCAACAATCTCCAATCGATTTCCATGTTTGGGAATTGAACCAGGCTGACATCATTACATTAAGCCTTAATTATTTTAGCATAGGATCTGATGGAGTGTTTCAGAAAGCACTGTATAATTTCATCTGTCTTGTAAGATTTCAGCAACTAGAATCATAAGAATGGCAATACTCCAGTTTCAAGTGTTAGTGCTCAACTCCCCATGGATGTGGTCTAAAAATCTGGATGTGACAAAGTTCAAAATGCTTTAGATAAGGGAAAGAAGCTAAGCCTTGGAGCCTACCTGTAATGTCATGATCCCCTTAATGATTAAACCGTGTTGTTGTTGCTGTTAGGTGCCCTCGAGTCAGTATCTGACTCATAGCGACCCTCATAGGGTTTTCAATGGCTGACTGTTTCAGGATTGCCTTGGGAGTGGATTGCCAGGTCCTTCTCCCATTTTTTCAGTTCTGGGAGTTGAACTCAGGACCTCAGAGACTGCAGCGCAGCGCTCTACCAACTGAGCTAAATCCCACAACCAATGAGTAAACCTAGTAATCTTTCATTAAGATAGAGGGAGAAGCAGTATTTCCATATCCTTTTCATGGATCTAGGATACCAGAACCAAAAAGGCCACCAAAATCAAGACAGCCAGAAACAACCATGCCTGAAATAGTCAGAAAAGTGGAAACACAGCAGCCTACTGCTATCCCTTTCATATATAATTCTGACATGCTATAGGAAGCCTGAGCTGAGATCCTCGCTTGGGGATATCTGAAGGTACTGTCCCATAGCTGCCCTCTAACAGCTACACATCATTCTTGTTGTTGTTGTTGTTAGGTGCTGTCAAGTCGGTATCCGACTCATAGCGACCCTCTGTACAACAGGGGAAACACTATTGTCAGTGCTTTTCTGCTGTGCATAGGGTTTTCAATGGCAGATATATTTTTGGGAGGGGGTTGCCAGGTCCTTCTCCCAAGCCTACAGCTTCTGGTGTTCCCAGGTGGTCTCCCATCCAGCTACTAACCAGGCCTGACCCTGCTTAGCTTCCGAGATCTGACGGGATCAGATGCCACAGGGCTATGGCTGCAGGCAACATCATTCTTACATGGATCTTTTCCTTAACAATATTTTTCATTGATCACTTCTGTACCAGATACTCAAAAAAAATTTTTTTCTTATATGTCATGGTAACTTTAGGGTATACAGTTATTCCTCTTAAGCTTTATCCCTGGCAGATTTTTCTTCATCTAATTCTAAACTCTCCTTTTCTACATAGTTCTTTGAAACTTCTGGAATGATGATGTTGTTGTTAGGTGTAATCAAATAGGTGTTTGACTCATAGTGACCCTGTATACAACAGAAGAAACACTATTGTTAGTGTTTCTCTGCTATTCATAGGGTTTTTGATGACTGATTGTCTTTTGGGAGTGGGTTTCCAGGCCTTCTCCCAAGCCTATAGCAGCTGGTGGTCCCACGCAGTCTCCCATTTAGTTATTAACCAGGCCCGAACCTGCTTAGCTTCTAAGGTCTGAGGGGATCAGATGCCACAGTGGTATGGCTGCAGGCTCTGGAGTGATAACAGTTGGTAATTAATGACATTCAGAATATGTTAAGTTTAGTGAAAATGACTTTGAGACATTATATTCTAGAATATGTGTTTATTTCACCTTTTAGTCTTATTTAACAGCAATTATAGATCCCCTGTTGCCTCCTAAATAGTTAACTTCATTTAAATCTTCTCCTCATTCTGAATCTCAAATCAGATTAGAAAAATTGATTTCCATGAAGATGACCAGTGGATATGTATAGGGCAGGCTATAGTCCATATCAAATAGGTGTTATAACTGGGAGACATCAAGGGTAGAACTAAAAGCTGTGTAAGAACTCAGCAGAAACACACTTTCCCTCCAGATGCTGATGTTTGAGCTGGCATGAGACAGCTCAAATGAGAATTCCTAAAGATTACAATTATGACTCTCTTTTTAAGATAGAAACTAGATTTTAGTCTTTTTTTTTTAAACTCTGTACCCAGTACAGGGCCATACAAAAGATGCTCATCCATGTTTTAGAAGGAGAAAGAAAAGGAGGGAAGGACATGTGTTTAAACACAGGATGAGACCACAGAATATGATTTGAAGAGTTATTACACTGTGGTATGTCTAGTCTTTTTAATCTTGATGCGATTTTTAAGTCTTTTATAGCTTTATTACCATTTCAGAGTTTTTTTTTCCTTTAACAGGAATAAACTATGAGAACGAAAATTTGCGCTTTTCATTTTCGTTTTTCATGTATAGTTCATGGCAGCAGACACAGTGTTGACAACTTTAAAATATTTATGATTTGACTTACTTACAGCCAATACTTTGTCATATTGAGCTCACTTTTAGTGTAAAAATTTTTCTAAATTAATCCACATCTGGAAGCATTTTTTCTTTTCATAAAACATTTTCAGATTCTGCAGCATCATGCATGATATACTTTTTATATTTTATAATAATTATTTCAGGAGGATTTCTTGTGGAGTCTCTAAGTGATTTAGCATAATATTATCTAAACCATTAATTTATAATCTCAACTGTATATACAAATACAGCATTCTAAGCCAAGCAGGATGGTGCACACCTGTAATCCCAGCAACTCAGGAGGCAGAGGTGGGAGGATCATGAGTTTGAGGCCAGAGGCAGCCTCTGTAACTTAGACCCAGTCTTAAGATAAAAATTTAAAATGGGCTGGTAGTGCAGCTCACTAGTATATGGGTTCAACACTTCAGAACCACACACACAAAAAAATACAACATTCCAAAGATGTTTCTAATTTTTCCTTCCAGGATCCATTATTATACTATTATGTATTAGATAAAGGACATTTTTCTAAGTAATTTCCCCAATGTATAACTTGAAAAGTACACATATACACCCCAAACAGTCTATAGCTTTAGTCTTATTTTCAAAAATTGCAGATAACCTTCTGAGTAGACAGCAGAATTGTTTTAATCCATTTATTATAAAGTCAAAGGACAAGACTATTCTTCATTTCCTAAGCTATAGGATGTTAGATGAAATCAATATTAATAATTTGGAGAGGTGGAGAGAAACAAATATTCCTTCTAAGAGACAATAAAATATTGAGATTTGGTTAAATTAATTCTGAGTTCAATAAATTAGCACTATTGATTTGAAATTGATGGTAATGAAAAGGCTCTTCAGCACCAGTTGGTTGTGTTTCTGAACCAAAAGAGAGCAAACATTTCCTGCCTACTGTCTCCATGGCTCTACTAGATACTGATGATGAAAAGAATGATAAAAATGACTGATTACTCCTCACATGAAGCTTATATTAAAAAGGAAAAAACATTTATGCAAAAATTTACATTACCAACAAGTATTCTACAAATTAGTTCACATTTCCCATGCTGTTTTTCTCTTTTAAAATCCTAAAGAAGCAACATATAACATGGAGAAAGGGTGATTAATTAAAACAATGCTTAATATTTGGCAGGAAAAATTGACTGAAATAAATAGTTAATCTTTAAAGCTGTAAAAGATATATTTTACAGTCAGGAAAAAAAACAGTGAGGTTGTACATATTAAAACTCAAATGATTAGAAAACAACTGAGGGTTCCAAATAAAAGAAAGTTCAATGTACTATTCCTGGAAGAAAGCAGTCCTGGTACAAAGGAAACTGTTTAGAACGAGGAGGGCATTGATCAGAGAGCTTCCTTTCTTTCTGAATCTTGCAGAGTACAGAAACATCATGTGTGCATTGCTAATTATTTCTCCATATAACATGGAAGACTCAGGAACCAACTTTGAAATTCTAGCTGAAGAATAGGACCTTAGGTGTCTAATGGAGGAACACATGAAATTCTTTCATACTTACAAAAGTAGACCCTGAATATTGTGCAAACAAAAAGGGATGAGCTAGAAGACCTGAAGTACAATTCACTATATGTGGAGTAACTTGCGAAAGAACCTGGTGACATGGGTGCTTGCCTCACAGATCACTCATCAAGTAAAGCTATTTTATGATCTGGGCTCTGTTGCTCACACTTGTAGTTCTAGTGACTTAGGATGTTCCATCCCCAACACCTCAAAAATGGGAAAAGGACCTGGAAGACCACTCCCAAACAACCATCAAAACCCGATGAATAGCAAGGAAACACTGACATAGAGCTGGACATGGCACAGTGTCAAGTAGTGTTTCATCTATTGCACATAGGATTTCTATGAGTCAGACCTAACTCCATGACACCTAACAAAAACAACAAGAAGGCAGAGGCAGGAGGAGCACAAGTTTGAGTCCAGAGGCAGCCTGTATAACTTAGTGAGATCCTGTCTCAAAATAAAAAATGAAAAATGGGATGGAAATGCAGCTTAGTATTAGAGCGCTTGCAAAAGCATGCATGAGGCCCTAGGTTCAACATTCCAGTAACACACACACACACACACACACACACACACACACACAGAAGACTGAAAAGTACTAATTAGAGCATATTTCCCTATGAAATTATTATCATAAATAAAAAGTTTATGTTTTATGACTGCCATCACAATTACCTTTAGGAATAATCATGTTTGGAAGCCGACTGTGGAGACAGAGCATCTTATGTTTGAGGTTGACAGAGAAAACCATAAAGCAGGTAAATTATCAAGTATGAAGAACTTACCTCCTCATTGGAATATAAAAGATGCTGGAAAATGCTTACTCACTAAATACAAAACCAACAAAATGAAGATGAGAGGTTAATATCAATTTTAGAAACAGAAGCAGTACAGAAAATGATAAAAATCAATAAGAATATTATTGCCACCAAAGAACAATTGTTTTGAGTGATAAATGGAGACAGATAGCACAGGTTAAGAAGTTTAGGATTTTGCATTTCAGTCCATAAACAATGAATGATCCACTAAAGCTTGAGGAGCAAGGAAGGCTAAGGATGGAACCAGTTAGACAATATGAATAAAATACAAATTTAGGAAGATTTATCCAGTAACTTTGTGACATCACTATATGTCACTTTTAATATGTAAATATTATATTTAGCATATAAACACATTAAGATATATATTTATATATTTTTTTCTGTCCCCCTAGTTGCTGGAATGTTGTAGTTAAGTGCCATCAAGTTGGTTCTGACTCATAGAGACCCTATGTACAACAGAATGAAACAATATCTCCTGCCTTGCCATGCAGATGATCTTTTTTATGCTTAAACCCATTGTTGCAGCCATGGTGTCAATCCATCTAGTTGAGGGTGTCCTCTTTTTCACCAACCCACCACTCTCCCAAACATGATGTCCTTCCTCAGGGATCAGTCCCTCCTTACAACAAATCCAAATGTGTAAGACACAGTTTGCTTCTAAGGTGCACGCTGGTTGCACTTCTAGGATGGCTCAGCTGGTCCTTTTAGCAGTCCACGGCATATTCAGTATTTCTCTGCAGCACCATAATTCAAAAAGCATCAGTTCTTCTCCTGTCTCACTTATTCACTGTCTGATTTCACAAGCATATGATGTGACTGAAAATACCATGGTATGAATCAGGCTCCCCTTCTTCTTTAATGTGACTTCTTTGTTTTTCAATACTTTCAAGATATCTTTTGCAACAGCTTTTCCCAATACAGTGCATTTTTTGATTTCTTGACTATTGCTTCCATGGGTGTTTATTGTTGAACTAAGTAAAATAAAATCTTGGACAGCCTCAATCTTTTCTCCATTTATCATGAAGTTGTATACTGACTGAGTTGTAAGTACTTTTGTTTTCTTGATGTTGAGGAACAATCCATACTGAAGGGTGTGTTCTTTGATCTTTTCATCATCAAGTGATTCAAATCCTCATCACATTTGGCAAATAAAGTTGTATCATCTACATATCACAAATTGTTAATGGGTCTTCCTCCTATCCTTATGCCAAATTCTTCTTCATAAAGTTCAGCACTGTTGTTGGTGGTGGTGGTGCTGTTGTAGTGACCCTCATAGGGTTTTCAATGGCTGATTGTTCTAGGATTGCCTTGGGAGTGGATTGCCACATCCTTCTCCCATTTTTCCTATACTGGGAACTGAACCCAAGACCTCAGAGACTGCAGAGTAGCACTCTGCCAACTGAGTTAAATCCCAGCCCAAAATTCTTTGTTGTTGTTTTTAGGTGCCATTGAGTCATGTCTGACTCATAGTGATCCTCATAGGGTTTTCAATGGCTGATTGTTTGGGGATTGTCATGGGAATGGATTGCCAGGTTCTTCTCCCATTTTTGCAGTGCTGGGAATTGAACCCAGGACCTTGAAGACTGCAGAACAGTGATCTACCAACTGAGCTAAATCCCAACCCTAAAGTCCCACATAGAAGTCCTAAAATCATTGTAATTCCCTAAATGATAGGGATACTAGGTGCAACTTTTGTTCTAAACTTTGGTATTTGCTCCTGTTCCTAACTCAGAGCTCTTATTCCTCTGATTTCCTATATGATAGTATCACATTTTGTTATAATGATTTAACTTTCAGTGGGTTCTTACGTGGGACCTGAACACCAGAAATACTAAGACATTATTGGAAGCTCAGAAATTTCAGCCCCACTCTCCCTGCCTCTGAGGAGGGGAAAGAGGCTAGAGAATGAGTTAGTATCATTGATACCTATAGGATGAAGTCTTAGGAAAAATCCCCGGACTTTGGTGTTCAGAGAGCTTACAGGTTGGGGAACACATCTACAACCTGGGGTTGGGGGTGCACATTAACTCCATGGAGACAGAAGCTCCTGCACTTGGCCACCTAGACCTTGTCCTGTGTACCTGTTCATCTGGCTGTTCATTTGTATCCTTTAACATGTCCTTTGCACTTAATCAGCAGTACTTGTTAAACTATTTTCCAGGGATCTGTGAACAACTGTAGCAAATTATCAAACCTGAGAAGAGCATGAAAGGTGTGTCCATTTTGTAGCCAAACTGGTCAAAATCTATAGACTTACTACTTGCCATTGGCATCTGAAGTGGGAAATAGTCATGTGGGACTCAGATTTTCTTCCTGTGGGTTGTGCACTGACCTTGTTGGGTGCTGTTATTGAACTGAATTATAGGAGATATGCAGTTGGTGTCCTCAGAGAATTAAAGAATGGTTTGTATGGTAAAAATTCCCACATAGTTGGGCATAGAAGTGTTGAGTATGAGTATAAAGAGAAACTGATGTTTTTTAAAACTATTTTTTCCTATTAAGGGATGAATAACTCAAATCAAAGGAAATAAAATCTGGCAAATTAATTAAGAAACTACTATAATAACCCACATATGATCTTATTAGGAGATATAAAACTTAGAGAGAAATATTGCCTGGGGGTGAAAGAAATTCTTCTTTTGTGAGAAATATGATAATTCTGTTTTTGAAATGTTTACCTTGAGGTACATGGGGAACACTATGTAAAACTTTACAACAGTAATTTGAAATTTTTGGCCTGAAACTCAGGACACAGGTAATGCATGGAGGTATAGATTTGTAAATTAGCATCATGCAAGTGAAGGCTGAACCATAGAAAAATGTTCTGTGATAAAGAGAAAGAAGAGCAGAGATTCTAATCTGATACATTAGAGGGATGGAGAAAGAAAGAGAATTTAAAAACGGAAATTAAATAGTAGTCTGATAAATAGAAATGGAAGCTGGACAGATACCACAGTGTAGAAAGAAATGTCAATAGTTGTGGGATGAAACATAAAGAGCAAAGTGAATGATATTTGAGAAAAATCTATGATGGTAATATTGACATTAAAAGTGACAGGTTCTAAATGATAATGATTGTGAGGAATGGGAGAATACATTATTAGAGAAGTTTAATAGTGAAAATCAAAATAAACAAAGATCAATCACTAAACTGTAGATGTACCATATAAGGCTGCTAAATTAAATGTCTTAAAATGCAACTTTGCACTCCACTTTCCATGATGAAGGCAAACCACGACTCTTCATGACTCATAGGATTCAGTCTAAATCTCTATCCTAACACCCAAGGTCCTTCACAATTAGGCCTTCCCTATTTCTTCTCTTCCACACTAATAAATCTTCTACTCTGACCAGACAGCTCACTATTGCCATATGTTTGTGGTCTCAGAACCATTGCCACTTAAATTCTGTTAACATTCTTTATTCTCTTCCTCAAGCCTAATGATTAAAAACTTCCACTTTCTCCATATAATGTTTTCTCAGGAAACCTTTCCCTCTTGCGCTGGCTCTGGGAGAACTGCTTCTTGTATCACTCATATGCTCCCTAATATAACAAGAGAAGACTAATACTAACCTCTGTCTGCGCTACTTGTCCTTTAAATTGCCTACCTCAAATAAATACATTTACCCAATGTTGCTTGTCTTCTGTATTCAGATTTTGGAACTTTTTGTTTTCTTTGCAGTACTAGGGGTTGAAACCAGGGCCTTGCATATCCTTTGCAAGTGCTCTATCAATGAGTACCCCAGCCCACTTTTTTGTTTGTTTGTTTTTATTATTATTCTTGAGAGAAGGTTAAATCATTCAGCCTGCTTCTGGCCTCGAACTTGTGATCCTCCTACCTCCACCTCTGGAGTCTCTGGGATTACTGGCTTGCACCATTGCGCCTGGCAGAACTTTTGTATAGTTGATTCATTTCAATGATTCTTGGCAAGGAGATTCTCTTAATTGCATTCAACAGGCCTTTTATCCATCTTTTCTCAAGCCCATTCTTGCCAATGCCTTTATCCACTTGTTCCTCAACATCCCTCCCCTGTCCCTGTCCAACACCTTTTTGACACAATCAGTCAGCAAGAATGAGATTTTTCACTGTTTCCTCCTGCCTGCAAGGTATAAACTTGTTTGTGTGCACATCCATCTTCAAGACTTTCCTAAGGGAACTTACTTTTCTCTAACTTCTTCTATGCTCTAGATCCAGGTTCTCTCAACTTCCTCAATTATCCTTTCTAGACTATTGATCCTTCTCAGAATTTCACCCTTTTTTCCATTCAATGCAAGTTTTAAAAAAGAATAATCTGTACGTACACACACTCTTCATTCTCTCTCCTTCATTCAGTCCTCATTCCATTACATCTGGCTTCTGTCCTACTATTCTTGGAATTTGCTCTGATCAGACTCACAGGCTACCTTATAATTATCATATCCAGGGACCATGTTGATGTTTCTCTGACATTTTACATTTCTGTAATGCTACAACATGGCTTTTTCTTATATCTCCTCCTATCGCTAAGGATACCTTGTTCCTTGCACTCCTTCTTACTTTACATTTTTTGTCTATCTTTTCTGCCTATCCCCTAATTTGGTGGTTTTCAATCCGGACTGACCCATCTCCAGAGATTTCAGTAAAACAGGACTAAATAAAGCTAGGCAACACTCCTTTTCAACGCCCCCTCCAAATGATGCTAATGTATACCTGTGGTTAAAATACACTGTCTTAACTCGTGCTTCCCAAATTTGTTTCTTCAAAGGAAGCACCTGGGGCAATTGCAAAACACTGATATGCCCAGATTCCTCCTTCTTAACATTCTAACTTACTAGGCTAACACTCAGAAACCAACAGGTAACCAGATCCTCTTTCTTCTACATATACCTACTGGATACCACTTGTAGCTATAGCCTATCTGAACATCTATGTGCCAGATAACTCACACTTAATTTCTCATTGAAGCTTGTATGGGTGACTCTGAGGCTAAAAGCTTTCTTCTAACACTATCCTTACATTGACTGCTTATTTGTTTATGCCTCCTTTACTTGACTCTGAGTTCCTGCAGGGTAGGGATTTTCTTATTAATTTTATATTTTAAAATTTTCCAGCACATATTAACCCCTAAGGAAATATATATTGTGCATGAAATAATGACTGAATGATACATTAAATTATTTTCATTATAGGATCTATTTCTAATGCAAGTTATGTATGGTGTTCTGAACCTTTTTATGTTCTTGATACTTATATAAGTTATGCTACTGTTCATAATACTGAATGAATATTTTTTTACAATCTATAAACATATTTTTACCAATAAGATTCTTCTGCATTATCCTGCCACTCTTTTTTGTTTGTTTGTTTTTGTTTTCTTTCCCAGTTTCGTCTCTCAGGACTAGTTCTAACTTGGCCAAAAGACTTATGTTTTGATATTCCCTTTGGATGAGAGATACCAATTTTTGAGTCCAGCATATTTGGACTTCTGTCTCCTTCCTTCTCATTTGTATAGTGGGGATAAGACAGGTTTGTGAACATTATAGATATGAGAAGCTCTGGTCAAGTCTGATTTTTCTTTTCTTCTCAGAGTCTCTGCTTTTATGAGAAAGACTACACAACATCTATAAAATCCAAGGGACAATTTTTCTTCAGCTGACTTTCTCGTTGGCCTTACTCCGCATACATGTGGCTGTATCTTTACTAACCTTCAACTCTTTCCCCATAATCTCAGAAAATGTTTGGCCCTGTTCCTTTTCAAGCTTTACCTGTGTCTTCAGTCATGTTCTAGAATACACTACATCTTTTCCCTTTGTTTTCCTGGAAAACTCTGATTAGTCTCTTAAACTTCTTCCTATACTACCTCTGTCTGGAAACGGACATTTTTATCTTTACATGTGTCAAAGTTGACTGTTATTTAGAACACACATTTTATCCTGCATATTTCTAGCTTCTCTAGGCTAAATAAGCAGGTTTTATTGTCTTTTTTGTCTGAGAGACTACTGCAATTCTGAAATATGGACACTTAATATTTGTGTAGTTGAATTAGTGCTAGAACCAAACTTTCACTTCACTTCTACCCCCCAATTTTTAAAAACTCTTTACTCTTGCCATTTTCAACATTAACTTTGAAATCAGCGAGCTCTTAGTTCAAGTCTTGGTTTGCTTTTAAAACTATGAAATGGAGGTTATTATAGCAACTTATAGTGCTATTTGTGAAATTAGATAAAATAATGCATATAAATCACTTATCACAATAAATATCCAAAGTAAGTAGTCAATAATTGGTAATAATATGGTGGTCACCATCTTTCTGATGGATTTTTTTCTGAACTATTCATTCCATAACTCTATTAGTAAATTGTAGTTACTGAAGATGCACCTCTTTGTTAAATAATTATATGTGTTAAGTAAATCTAAATTGTTCTTATTTGGCATTTTTGTTACAAACTCTTAAATCTCCCTTCTCACCTTTCCATGCTTTCTTAGAGCCTTCCCAAAGTGGTGTAGGAGCTGAGTAATCATTTCTGCAGATAACAAAATCTTGTTTCTGGGCTAATCCAATCATGCTTTGCATTCTTGTTTAATTCATTCACCCCTAAGAACCACAGGTCATCTCTCCTCACCTGAAATCTCTCAGCATCATACTGCTTTGAATGGCCCCTAATCATGAACAATCTTCAACCATTCCCCTTTCCCTCAAATACTTCTAATGTGCCCTCTGGAATTCCTGATAACTCATCAACATGCTTCCTTGTTAGCCTCCAAAAAAAGGTGGCATTCTTTCTCTTATATGTTCCATAAGTCTGGAGGTATAGTAGATGTTCTCCTTTGTTTCTTTTTGGCCCTCCCAAACAAGAACTACCCCCTTCCTTTAAAAATAATGCCAGCTCCAATCAGAATATCCTCTCCCTTTTTCCAGTCATTTGCACACCTGGAAGTCATCACTCCTCCTTATTAACTGAAATTTTAGCAAGTAACTCATTGACTCTGCCACTATTCTGCAATTGGTCTAAGAATACGGATTTTTGTGTTTGTGTAGATTCACACCATGGAACATCGTCTCACTCTCCTGGTTAGAGTCTTGACCTCCTCATGCCCAGTGATCTTGTCCTCACCTCCCTTAGCTACTTGCTCCCAGGTCATGCCAGAGGTCCTATTGTTGCTATTAATAGTAGATTTCAACAAGCTCTATTTGGAACACTCCAGTTTGTAATCACCACTTTCTGTTTATTTTTAGTTTAATACCTTTTGTATTAGCTTTGCAAAATTTTTAATCCTACAGGAAAATTGATCCTATCAACATTTGTCTGACTTTTATCTTCACATCCTCACTGCCCTCTTTACCTAATATAGTAGAAATTGTTTGTGATTCCAGTCATCCCCTCATGCATACCCTTGACAACATTGCATAGTCATTTTGTAGTAGTTGCCTGACAAGACTCCACTCTTGTTGAATTCAACATTTGTCTATTCTGTGCCTGACTCAGAGATGCTGGACATGACTTGATACAACATATAACTGTGTTGACCTGTCTCCATTAAAATGTATGATGACCACATTGGTAGAATGGGCCCATGATGTACAGAGGAATCCTAACACATACTACAATCCCATCTACCTCCCCATTTTCAACAAAACAAATATATTTCAACACTTTTCCTTTCTCCTCAGAATTTCTAACATACCATACCACCCTGGCACCCAATCTCCTCCGATCTTGGAAACTATGCAGGGTCAGCCTGGTTAGTACTTGGATAGGAGACCACCTGGAAACATGGGGTGCTGTAGGATTGGGAGAAGGACCTAGAAGCCCACTCTCAAAATAATCAGCCATTGAAAACCCTATGAATAGCACAGAAGCATTGGCAGTGCCAGGCATGGCACAGTGTTGAGTAATGTTTCATGCTGTTGTACAAAGGGTCACTTTGAGTTGGACTCAACTTGAAGGCACCCAATAAGACCAACAACAACAAATCCCTTTTACTCCAACTAACATCATTACTTCACATTTCACTGCTAAAATAGCAGCAAACAGAAAAGAATATCCACATGTTCCCATCACATGATGCATATTCCTGGGTGTCTCCATCAGGTATTTTGCATTCCTTTCTGCTACGATTGATGGGTTGAGAATTAAAATCAGTCCATCCATATGACCTTTCCAAATGTTTCTATGCACTAGACTCTATTCCAACCTATCATATTCAGGGCTTTGTTCCTGTAAAGGATGCAATATTTCTTGAGCCATTTATTTACCACTTATCAATTAGAATAATCAGTACGTGAGCATGTTGTAAACTCCCAACGTTAAAAAATCAAAACATCAAAACATATTTTCCTTGATCTGATATCCCCATCCAGTTACTACCCTACTTCTTTTACTTTTCCATTTCTGCTCTTTTACACCAACAAATTTTCTTTCCTGAAAAGACACCATTCAGTCTTTCATGCCCCAAATATTTGGAAACTTCTGTTGTCAACATCATGTTCTTCATACTGTCAAATGCAGTGTATAGACTTACTTGTCCTCATGGCAGTAAATGACATAGTTGGCTTCTGCTAAAACAATCTTATATTTTCAGATTCTAAGATGTCTATTTCCGTTCTGCTTGCATCTCATTATCCTCCTAATCCCTGGGTTTTCTCCATTAATATATTTTCAACAGATTGAAAAAAGTCCTTCCAGTGGTTTTGAAAGCCCTACTTTGACTGTCCCTTGGCTGACCCACCAACCTCCTCCATGGATCACATAGCTCCAACTTCTCCAGTCTCCTTGCTCTCCTTGAATATGCAAGGGACACTCTTGCCTTGGACCTTGCTGGTCTCCCTCTCTGCCTGAAAAGGTTAGTTTGTTGTTGTTAGGTGCCTTCAAGTCCATCCAACTCATAGGTACTCTCAGTGGGGTTTCAATAGCTGGTTGAATCAATTTTTGCAGTGCTTGGGGTCAAACCCAGGTCGTCAGAGAGTACAGAGCAGCACTCTACCAACTGAGCTGAACCTCAGTCCCACCTGAACAGTTGCATGTCTAAATATCAGAGAAGTTGACTCCCTTCACTTAAATTTCCTACAAAATGTCACTTTCTCAGAAAAGGACTTCTTAAAAATGGCTGCTCTTCTCCTCTTCTTTGGTGGTCACTTTCTAATTCATTAACCTGCTTTTTTTCTTTCTCTTTTTGTTTTATAATGCTTAATTCCACCAGATACACAATGTATTATTTGTTTACTTATCTGTTTATTCTTTCTCTTTTTCACATAAAATTAAGGCTCCATGAGACCAGGTAAGGTTTCTTTTGTTTGTTTTTGTTTTTCTCTCTTTTCACTGATGTTTCCCCAGCAGCTAGAAATATTTATTACCCTATAAATATTTGCTGAATGAATAAATGGAACTCTGCTTTTGAATGTCTACATTCCTGTGATAAGCATCTATATATTCTTTCCTAAAATCATTAAAAAAACCCTTTATCCACTACTTAAAGCAAATCCCTACTGCAGTAAATTGAGAATTTAGGCAAACAGGTTGGCCAGAACCCTCTGTTGATGTCTTTCCTCTGTCCTAGCACTAAATTTATTGACTTACTCTTATAAGTCTCTCTACTTCCCACAAAATTCAGGGTGGTTGAAGTCCAAAATCAATAAAAATAAGAATGCTTAGAGGAGTAGAGAAGAAAAGAAAGATAATAAAAGGAGAAAACATTTAAAGGCACTCATAAACACCTTGGAACTGTATTTGGGAAACAAATTTATACTGCAGGAGAATTATTGAAGAAAACACCTCCATGAAAGAGCATCCTCATTCTACTTCTCTTTTCTTCTTAAAAGACTCCAGCATAATTCTTGCTAAGGCTAGACTCTGCTCTGCCATGCAGAACAAAGGACAAACTTTTTGGCCTCAGCTTCTAGTAATCTCAGCCCAGATAAAAACAAAGAGGATAGGCCCAAGGCAAAACTGTCAAGTGGAAAAACTTCGTTTGTGTCTGGAAATTCCCCTTTCCTTTCTCCCTCCCCACTCAGAGATAGCACCCCCTTTACCTCCAGTGCACAGTATCCTCCTAAATATTTCCTCTATCAAAAGCGCCTTACAGTATTTACATTTGTAGCTAAGTTGCAATTTCACTTTTACTCCATTTAAATAATAAAAAATAGATTTCAAATGTTTCTATTAACTAATCTGATCTTCCATTGTATAGCAAGGAAAAAGAATACTTATATTCCAATCCAAGAAGACCCAGACCAAGCCAGTGTCTTCAAAAAGTATTTTCACATAAATACATGGTGTCTCCAGGTAAAATGCCCTGTCACATTTCCCTCCCTCTTGGCATGTAAATGTGTAATGTCATGGCAGAAGAGACAGGCACCTAATCTGATCATTTTGTTTTTGCATTTTCACATATTCTGGCTTCAGAGTAACTCATGGGTTTATGATTTTTGGATTGGTGAATGTTAATTCTTAAAGGATCATTTGTCACTAGCTGGCGGTGACAGGTGGTACCTACTGGTGGGGGTCTCTGTCTCTACTTCCTGTCTCCCTCTCCTCTTTGCTATAACATTAGGCCTCTGCAGATTCATCAGACCTGAAAGCTCCATGCTTTCTCAGTAAGGAATAGGAAGAAACAAGGAAGCATAAGTCTGCCTTAGTTTTCTCTATTCAGCAACGGCTACCATTTCAGCTCCCTAGCTCCTGGGCCATGCTGAGTGAGAATTCAACATATTGATTGTTTCCCCCCATATGACCAGGAAGTATGGCACTGATTGTTGAGGCCAAATCCCCCATCTATCTGAATGTTTCTATAGAACACCACCTTGAGCCCCCAAAATGAAAGGAAATCAACAGCTCTGGCCTAGCCACTGCTTCCTTATTCCCTGCACCCTTCACGTTCTCACACTCCATGGGCTGGAGATAGTCTCATTCTGCCAGATCCTATATACCCTTTTAATAATATATAATTTGTGCAACTGACTTTGCTATTCTGAAATAAAAATCAGAGATAATATAACTCTTCCCATATAACTTCAAAAAATCAATATAATGTCTTAACTGTAGTAAAAAGAGAAAAAAAGCAAAAGTAATTTATCCTTTATGTATTTCAAAATATTAACAAGCAGTCAGTTGTAACTACAGGGAAAACATACTGAATGAGTCCAGCTGTTAACTAACTGCAGAATCACTTGAATGTGACTATTAACAAATTCTTTACCACAGACCCAAACTCTATGAATGGTTGGTCAATTATATTCTGCACTAGAGGGCAAATTCCTGTAAAGTTGAAAGCAAAATAATGTATGATTTTCCTACAATTTTTATTAGAGTACATTTTTTGAAAATTTAGTATATATTAAAATTGGGCTAAAATACATTGTCTTTATATCAGATGGAACTAGTCTCTAGGATCAGATGACTTTAAACAGGTTATTTTTACCAAAGGAATATCTGTCTGGACCTAAGATATAACTTTATTTCAGAGAACTAAGTCATTTCAGTGGTCTAGAATCCTAGACTCTTACTTGTTAAATGTGGACTGGCCAGCAAGAACTGTAGAACAGCAACCACAAAAGAGCCCCACAATTTTCCAAAATACCTCCCAAGAGATGATCTTCCACATCTTGGAAGAATTAGTTCCCAATATCACTTTCTCTTTCTACACCAGGGCCCAAGTCTCATGGTGCACTGTCATTGCCAAGGGGATAGCTGCTCTTCATGCTGTGAGGAGGGTGGCTCATAATCTGAGTTCTCAGGTGTGGCTATTGATCTGGGGCTCACCAGATAATTACTGTTAGGCATTTCTGAGGATGAAAATACATGGATTTAATATTCCCCAGATATAACATCTATTATACTTTGAACTTCATTTCAATTAACTTACCCAGATATTAACATCTTCTAATTTATCAATTTGGTGTTTTCCAAGTTACAAAATCAATATTTGACTATAGAAACAAGTTAAACAACAGGGAGATGTTTTAAATAATCATTTATCTCTTCTATCATTTAATTTCCTCTCCTACACACACCCAGAGTCAAATACAAACACATTCACCCACATTCACATGTGCACAGACACACATATACATACATAGAACTTTGATTTTTAAAAAACTCAAAATAACCTCACATTCTGTGTGTTCCTCTAGATGTTCTTTTTTTTTTTTTAGTTTACACGTATTATGGCACTCAAAAATGAGTAGCAATTAGTTGAATTCTATTTTTCTAATAGATAACATATCAACATAAAATAGTATACCTTACATGCAATCACATTAAATATTTTCTATACATGAGATTATTCATACACTACCCAAGGAAGTTATTTTCCTTACCCTTCTCTCTGTCATCCTCTTATTCTCAGTTCTACCTGTGCATTGCTGTACCCTCATCTAATCCATACATCCCACGCTCACCCTAAATTAACTAGTTAACAACCCAGGATCGTAATTCTGTTTCTGCAATGCTCTGATCATAAAATCATATTCAGGGTGATTAAGCAGGCCCTGTGGTGCCAATCTGGATTCAGAACCATCTCAGATGTTGAAGTTGAAATTTAGGAAATTTATTTGTTTATGTTGTTTGTTTAATAAAAACTCAATCCTATTACAAGGTGCCTGCTTGGTAGCTTGTTTTTGTTTCTGATCATAGAAAACTCTTAAGTAAATTACTATTGTTCTAACTCATTCTTTTTAGAGGATGCATATTTCAAAGTGTGGTTTTGCATTCTTTTGTTTTTGTTTTGACGGCTTTGCTACTTTTACTAATGTTGTTTTAAACATTTTTATACATCTACCCTTTTCTTCCCCCACACATCTGTCAGTTTGCCGCACTGTGGGGGCTTGCGTGTTACGATGAGGCTGAGAGCTATGCCAATGTAACCTTGGACATGAGCAAGGTTACCCATGGTGGACAGGTTTTCAGCTGAGCTTCCAGACTAAGACAGACTAGGGAGTAGGACCTGGCGAGCCACTCCCAAGACAACTACCCATTGAAAACCCTATGGATAGCAAAGAGACACTGTCAGATATAGTGCCTGAAAATGAGGCCCCCAGGTTGGAAGGTACTCAAAAGACTACTGGGGAAGAGTTGCCTCCTCCAAATAAAGTATACCCTGATGATAGAAATGGAGTAAAGCCCCAGAGTGCTTAACTTGCTGATGTGGCACAACTCAAAATGAGGAGAAATAACTGTAAACATCCATTAATAATTGGAACATGGAATGTACGTAGTATGAATCTAGGAAAATTAGAAATTGTTAAAAGAGAAATGGAGCGCATAAACATTGACATTCTAGGTATCAGTGAGCTAAAATGGACTGGCATAGGCCATTTTGAGTCAGACAATCATATGGTCTACTATGCTGGGAATGATAAACTAAAGAGCAATGGGGTTGCATTCATCATCAAAAAAGACATTTCAAGATCTGTCATGAAATACAATGTTGTCAGTGATAAAATAATATCCATACGCCTACAAGGAAGGCCAGTTAATATGACTATTATTCAAATTTATGCACCCAACACTGAGGCCACAAATGAAGAAAGGGAAGACTTCTATCAACTTCTGCAATCTGAAATATATCAAACGTGCAATCAAGACATACTGATAATCACTGGTGACTGGAATGCAAAGGTTGGAAACAAAGAAGAAGGCCCAGTAGTTGGAAAATATGGTCTTGGTGACAGAAACGAAGCTGGAGATCATATGATAGAATTTTGTCAGACCAATGACCTTTTCACTGCAAATACATTTTTTCAACATCATAAACGGAGACTATACACAGGGACTTCACCAGATGGAACACACAGGAATCAAATTGACTACATATGTGGAAAGAGACGATGGAAAAGCTCTGTACAAAATGTCAAAACAAGACCAGGTGCTGACTGTGGATCAGACCATCAACTTCGCATATGCAAGTTCAAACTGAAGCTGAAGAGAATTAGAACAAGTATACGAGAGCCACGGTATGACCTTGAGTATATCCCACCTGAGTTCAGAGACCACCTCAAAAATAGGTTTAATGCATTAGACACAAATGACAGGAGACCAGAAGAGCTGTGGCATGACATAAAAGATATCATTCAAGAAGGAAGCAAAAAGTTCTTTAAAAAGACAGGAAAAAAAGAAAAAGCCAAATTACATGTCAAAAGAGACACTGGACCTTGCCCTTGAACGTCGAGCAGCTAAAGCAAAAAGAAGACATGATGAAGTTAAGGAACTAAACAGAAGATTTCAGAAGGCAGCTCGAGAAGACAAAAACAAATATTATAATGACATGTGCAAGGAGCTGGAGGCAGAAAATCAAAAGGGAAGAACACGCTCCGTGTTTCTCAAGCTTAAGGAAATGAAGAAAAAATTCAAGCCTCAAGTGGCAGTAGTGAAAGATTCTACAGGGAAAATATTAAATGATGCAGGAAACATCAAAAGAAGATGGGAAGAATACACAGAGTCATTATACAAGTAAGTTGGTAGATGACCAACCATTCCAAGAGGTTGCATACGAAGAGGAACCAATGGTGTTGAAGGACCAAGTGGAAGCTGCCTTGAAAGAACTGGTGAAACACAAGGCTCCAGGAATTGATGGGATACCAGTAGAGATGTTTCAACAAACAGATGCAGCACTGGAGGTGTTAACATGTTTATGCCAACAGATTTGGAAAACTGCTACTTGGCCAACTGACTGGAAGAGATCCATATTTGTGCCTATTCCCAAAAAAGGGGATCTGACTGAATGTGCAAACTATCAGACAATATCATTAATATCACACACCAGCAAAATTCTACTAAAGAT
>VMDO01025326.1:0-28403 GCA_007922755.1 Pedetes capensis
CTGGTTAGTACCTGGATGGGAGACCGCCTGGGAACACCAGAAGCTGTAGGCTTGGGAGAAGGACCTGGCAACCCCCTCCCAAAAATCAATCTGCCATTGAAAACCCTATGAACAGCAGAGAAACCCTGACAATAGTGTTTCTGCAGTTGTACAGAGGGTCGCTATGAGTCGGATACCGACTCGACGGCACCTAACAACAGCAACAACATAATAGAGCTAGACAGCAATCAAAATGAAAGAAAGAACAGATGTCTCACTTGAATACCCTCGAAGTCCCACTTTTGTTTGCATTTTGGAGGTCTTTCTCTAGAGGTCTCAGGTTTAGTTGCCTTTCTTCCCACCAGGGGCAGATAGCCACCCTCTAAGAGGGCCCCACCTCACTTCCCTTAGGCAAGAGTTCTTGTCCAATGTTCCTCAGTGTCTGCTTTCTGCCTGCTGCTGTCTATTGGTGGCTTTGCTTATAGATAGGCTTTCATTCTTCTCTTGTGTAAAAATTTCCTAGGCAGTGATGACAGCTTTATTTTGAGATTTCTCAGTTCTGATGCAGGGAAAGGGATTTTCTCTACCCTCTCTCACATTGAAAGCTGGCAGGTATAGGGGGAAGGGTTTCTGTGCAGTGTCCCTCCACTGAGGGATGATGGCAGAAATCCACACCAGTCTCTTGGGTTTGCCTGGGGTTTTAAGATACTCTTGGTGACCTGCCCTGTGGAGTGCTCTGCCTATACTGTGTTAGCAGAGAGGCGGTGTGTCCCCTGCTGCCCTCCAAGATTTCTGCCTCCCCCACAGAGATCATGCAGCGAGATATCAGCTCAAAGAGTGCAGCCCAAATGACAACAGCAGATGATGGCAAGCCAGATCCCAATGCCAGGATCACTGTCCTCTCATGTGCCCCACACCCCACTGTGCTCACTTGACCATCCCCTGATGCAGTGGGTGGGATGATATTGTGCTACCCCCAGTGAATCTGAGGCCTGCACTACCTTGTGGTACTTGTGCCACCCCACTCTCCTGTCTTGAACTGTACAGCTGGGGCCTCCATAGCAGGAGAATGGTGGCTACACTGGCCATGCCTACTGTACTTATAGTCTGGGTGCCCCGTACCCCATCCCATGGTGTAGTGGGTGGGATGATACTGTTCCACTCCCAGTGACTCCAAGGCCTGCACTCCCTTGTGAGACTCATGCCACTCCATTTTCCTGTTGTAAACTGCCCAACTAGGACCTCCACAGTGGGGGAATGACAGACATGCTTGCCACAACTGCTGCACTTGGAGTCTGGGCACCCTCTGCCCTATCCGGTATCCGAAGCACCATTGCTTTCACCCACAGATTCCATACTGCAATGGGCAGGATGATATCATGCAACTCCCAAAGGGTCTGAAGCCTGCATTCCCATATGGGACTCACACCCAATTGCTCTCCTATAGTAAGCTGCATGGCCAGGATCTCTGTGGCAGGGGGATGGCAAGCATACAGCCAGCACCACACCTGGTATCCAAGACTCACTCACCAGTTCTTCTCAGTGGGAAGTGCTACCTGTGTCTTATTGGCAGGATGTTGGCAGGTTACCAGACCTGCACTCCTTGGGGATCTGAGCTCCAGACCCCCACATGAAATTTTCCCTGGGACTGTATGTTCTCTATGCTCTATGATCTAGGCAATGGGGGATCATCCATGGGGTTTCTCTAGTTTTTCTCCACTTTTGGATTTCGATCTTGTCAACAACTGGACTCTCTCCACTTTCTGTGGAATCCATGTGGAGTCGGAGGAATTGCTAATGGGTTTCCTGATGGCCTAGTTCTGTGTAGCTGATAATTTTCTCTTCCCACTGGAGCAAGTCTCCACATTTCTGGTGGCACACTCTCACTGACCTGCCATGTTGATTCCTTCTCCACTTTTTAAAATTTTTCTGCAATTGGTGATATTTACCTAACCTTGTGGATTTTTTTAATGTACCCCTAGCTCTTATATAATTTATTACTCTGGCTGACTGATCAATATGAGTTCTAAGCCATTGTTTAAGCTTTCCTATCTCTCTACATCTCCAAGTTGGTGTTACATGTCTGCCATCTTCCTCCAGTTCCCCCCAAGGTAAAAATTTTAAAGCAATATTAAATATTCGGGTCTGGTTTTAGTATTCAAAAAATATCTTTTCTTAGTGATTTTGTCCAAATGAGTTGGCATACACAGAATAATAATTTATCCTTCTATTTGTGTCTGATGGGATTACAATTAACATAAAATGAAAGTAAATATAGTAAACACACTGAAAATCAAAAAGATTTAATAAATATTATGAAATAACTGCATAGCCATCAACATGAATCAAAAGGAATTCTCTTCACCATCTATAAACATACAACTATCAAAGGAAATGTGAAGAAATTTTAATCCTAACCATGATTCTAGCATTTGAAGAAGGAAAATTTAACTTATGTTGTTGTTGTTGTTAGGTGCCGTCGAGTCAGTATCCAATTCACAGCGACCCTCTGTACAACAGGGGAAACACTATTGTCAGTGCTTCTCTGCTGTTCATAGGGTTTTCAATGGCAGGTCGATTTTTGGGAGGGGGTTGCCAGGTCCTTCTCCCAAGCCTACAGCTTCTGGTGTTCCCAGGTGGTCTCCCATCCAGGTACTAACCAGGCCTGACCCTGCTTAGCTTCCGAGATCTGACGGGATCAGATGCCACAGGGCTACAGCTTCAGGCAATTGAACTTATAGTATTATTTAAATGCTGTGCATTCTTTAAAGTTTATGAAATACATATAAATTGTGAACATTGACTTCATCAACCTTCAATTTTTTCAGCATCTCTAAAGCTCAAACACCCGTAATCACAGTGTCATTCCCTGGCAAAGTGCAGCTCCCAAGAATATAATTTTAATTTCTATTTTTGCCTGCCCTGATGCTCTGTCCCTCAGGTTCCCAGGCCTTCCATCTGTCCTCCTGTTATGCTTGCTGCAGGACTAACTCTGTGCCAGACTCTGTGCTAAGCCCTTTCTACACCATTATTGCAGTTCATCACACCAAGCATATGAGGTATGCAAATGTCACAGGATGTGAAAACAGAGAATTAAATAATTCACCCATTGTTTATATAGTTTCTAACTGGTAAAATTTAAGCTTGAAGCCCTAGCTTAACCTTAGTCAGCATACATTGTGGTTTTCAAATGGTTCTTAGCTTCAGAACAAAAGTTCATTTCAGAATGCTCACACTGGACCAAACTTGTCTGGTTGAATTAAGGTGATAGGTTGAAGACCTAAAAGTTACTCCGTTGCCCTACACTTTAGGAGGAACCCCAGGGGAAATAAACTGAAAACACTGCTTTCAATCTTTCCTTCATCCAAAATGTACCCAGGCGGCCAGTTTCCTGTAATAAGCATCAATTTGAAAACCATGATTTCTTCCGTGAGAAATGTAGTGGATGCCTTGTAGGCCTGTGTGGCATCCACATTGAATCCAAAGTGGACAGAGTTCAGATACCTGGCACTTCCTGGCTGCTACCAAGACCCATAATTGTCTTCATCACTGAGCAAACACATGAAACCTACTTGCAAACAAAATTTAGAAGAAACAAGGAGTTAATGAACTCAGAGCAAACTTCAAGTAGTAGAGGACAGGATTGGATGGAAAAATGCTCCATTTTCCTGTTTCCCAGAAGGCTGATGGACAGTGGCCTGAAGCAGCAGTCTCTATAATGCATCCTGTACTGTTTTTTCTCTCTTCTCCACACTTCCTATTCTCTTACTTTTGAATCCTGATATCACATTACAAACTGTCTCTCCTAAGTGTTTGCCTCTATCTCTGTTTTCAGTAGACTCAAAATAAATTCAATATGCTAAAGATAAAAGCCACTCTTAAAATCAAAGGAATATGTGCCATACAGAACCATAATATAACTTTTAGGAGGAGAAGTAACATCAGTGGCTCTGCTGTGGCCCTAACATGAGTCTGAATTCCCTTCCCACCTCTACCTTTTTCATCTGCATCACTAAATATGGCAAAGCTCCTAAGTGAAAAACTGCAGGTTGATAATAAACAGAAACTCTCAATGACATATATGTAGTATTTTATCATATCTCTAAAATAAAATTCATAATACTGTGTCATGTTTTTGGTCTATTATTACATAAGAAATATGTAGAAATAAAACAAGAATATGAGCTTGTGACTTTAAATGTTAACATAATACTGCTGAAGAAGATTGGAAAGAAGAAAGCAAGGAAGGCATGTGGTGGGAGCATGGCACCAGATCCCCAAATCACCAGCATGATTGCCCTGAGGCCAATCTGAAATGGAATCTGTTGTTGAAATGAAAGTTACAAATGTGAATGCACAAGCCCTATAGCAAGCAGCAGTTCAAGATTAGAAAGAGCAGCTTTCAGAGAACTGCAGAGAGATAACTCAATTAGTTGAGTCTTTTTAAATGTATGTGGGTGGTGGTGGTGGTTGTTGTTGTTGTTGTTGTCAGGTGCTATCCAGTCAGGTCCAACTCATAGTGACCCCATGTACAACAGAACAAAACACTCCACAGCACTGTGCCATGCCAGGCACTATGTCAGGGCTTCTCTACTATTCATAGGGTTTTCAATAGTTGATTGTTTCAGGATTGTTTGGGGATTAGGCTGGCAGGTCCTTCTCCCATTTTTGCCGTGCTTAGGATAAAACTCATGGTCTCAGAGCACACATAGCAGCACTCTACCAATTGAATGAAACCCTAGCCCCTCAAACATGTGTACATAACTCTCTAAACAGTAAATTATAGAATCATAATTGTTTTCATAGATGCCTCTGAACATAAAATTTCAGCCTTAAAATTTAAACATTTTAACTCAAACATTTAGAAACTTTTAAAAGATACATAGGATATCAAATTAAATAATCCCAACTTGTCTATGCTTTCTAACTTGTTTCATGCCCATTATGAATACACAATTAATGTACTAATCTCCAAGTTAAGAGGTTGCAGAAGTAAGTCATTCTGGTAAAGGATGCTGAAAATTATTTTTTAAATATCCCATGGACTTTACTTTTTGATATTTTGAGTTGACATATAAAGTATCTAAAACCTACTACTAAAATTGCTTTATAAGAATTTTGCATTATTATTTGTCTTTCTAATTTAATTCAATATGATTTATTCAAAATATAGTTACATGTTTATGTTTACCTGTTAGAAAATGAAAGTTTATGTTTGCCTGTTAGAAAATGAAATTAAATATAGAAAAATATTACCAAGTAAATGATAGAGAAGACTTAGATGGGGAGGGTGGGGGGGAGCATACAAGAGGGTAAGGGGGCACCTATATGAATAATGTACATCAAAATGCATATATATTTAAATGCCACAATGAAAAGCATGTCAGAATGAATCACATTAAGGTGTACATTAAAAATGTCCAATAAAAAATAAATTAATTAAATTAAATTTAAATTTAAATTAAAAAAAAGAAAATGAAATTAATTTTAAAAAGTCAGCTGGCATATGAAAAATATATAACTAAACATAAAGTTATGAAATTATAAACAAAATCATTTTAAAGAAACTCCTTTAAAGTAATATTTCTGAGCTGGAGCACACCTGTAATCCCAGAAACTCCAGAGACAGAGGCAGGGGGACCACAAATGCAAGGCCAGAGGCAATCTGCGTAATTTAGGAAAACTCTGTTTCAAAAAATAAAAAAGTAAGAAATGGGTTGGGAGTGTGGCTCAGTGGTAAAGCACTAGCAAGGCCCTGGATTCAACTCCTCAGTACACAAAAATAAATAAATAAATAAATAAACAAACATTTTGTTGATTTTATAAATGGGAAATTAATATGTGGTTTTCGACCAAACTACATTACTTAAAATGTTACATATTTGTATTCGTTCTATTTTGTGTAAGAAATCTGAGTAACTTTCCCTTATCTTATACTTTCTTAGGAATAATTTTTGAACATTGTTTTCTGTCTTTTACTTCTCCGTTCTTCTTCCTTCCCCCTTTTTTTAACAGTGCTGGGAATTGAATCTAGGGCCTTTCATATACTGGGTAACTGCTACTGAGCGGCACCCTCGTCTAACCAATCATTCTCATTTTTCACATGCTTCATTTGGAGTCTTGTCTTATAATCACTTCTGAAAAATATTGTTTCAGGTAGGAAGAAACCAGATAGAAACATCATTGAGGGTAACAATCTGGCCATACAGGTAATACTTTTGTTCTGTGCAATCACTTGGGGAATATCAGAGTCAAATATCCTCTTCTTACCTACACATCCAGAAATGGATTTCTTAACAAATCTTCATTAGTGCTGAGCAAATTGTTGTTGTTTGTTTATGTTGTTGTTGTTGTTGTTAGGTGCTGTCAAGTTGGGTCTGACTCATAGCAACCCTATGTACAACAGAAAAAAATACTCCCTAACACTGTGCTATGCCTGACACTTTCAGTGCTTCTCTGCTATTCATAGGGTTTTTAGTGCCTGGTTGTTTCAGGAATGGGCTGCCAGTTCCTTCTCTTATTTTTTGTAGTACTGGAGATCAAACCCAGGGCTTCAGAGTGCAAAGAGCAGCACTCTACCAACTGAGCTAAGCTCCAGCCTGCTGAACAAATTATGAGTCTAAATAAATAAAATATCATGTCAAAGTTTAATTGTAATGGAGAATAACTATTAATGAGAAATAATATTTCATAAGCTCATGAAAGCAGAAACTATGCTTATTTCATTGAGTAATATAAATCTAGATGCTCAATAAATATTTGTGAATTATTCAATTAATTTATTTGATGTTGGGGAAGAGGACATATTGCACACCTCTCTGAAAGAAATATCTATAATTAAAATCATAGATGTTTGCTTGAAAATTATAGACTCAAACTAAGGATAGACTGCTTGATGAGCCACTGAACTGGGATAGATAAAACGTCTCTCCCTGAAACAGAGGGGGATTTCGAGAAGATCAAAATATCTATGTGGTTAACAAGGACTCTCCTCTCCCAGAGTGGAGATGAACAGAGAGGTGGTACTCCTCTTTTTTAGATTCTCAACAAAACTTCTCCCTATTTGTTAATATCATTTTCCTTTCTCTGGCATAGATTACAGCTGGCTGAAGCTTCAACTTTCCTAAGATACACTCAGAATTTAGTTATGCCTGCTTGATTCTATACCTTAGCAACCCCAAGTCTCTCAGCAATACATTTAGAAATCCTTCCTTGGATAGCATCCTCAACTGACTAATCTCTTCTATTATGCATTCACTCTTAATAGTCTTTCAATTCAGGTTCTAGGAGCAGTTTACTATGTCCTTATTTTCAGCAACTACTATGTCTGATGTTCCATTGATGCAATAGTTTTAAATAGGCAATAGTCAGCAAATGAGGTAAGGTTTAATCTTAGCCTCTGGTTATATTACATTAAAACAAATCTCAAGGAGGCATCTATAATTCTTAGTTTGTCTTAAGATTTTTGTAGTTTTGAATGCTTTTTAAACTAAGTAGGCCAGCAGATGAAGCTGGAAAATACTTAACTGTACACACATACATTCATTCTGATATCCTTATTGAATTTATAAAATTATGAGAAGTCTTGGAATTTTGAAAAGTTTAATAATTTTGACATGAAATATAACCGTATTCATTTATTCTCTGTATGAAAGTAATATATGTAAATAAGAATATATTTTTTCATTTGCTATTTATTCAATTTCCTTTCTATATCCTTCTCCTTCCTTTGCTTTCTTTTGGTGATAATCACTAGCCAATAAAATAAGAAAATTGGTTAAAAAGCCAGAAAAGAAAAAAGAAAAGAAAGAGTTAAGCAAACTATAATTCATTTGTTTCAGAAGCTCATTCACAAATTTTACATTAGCCCTATTATGTTGACTTTTTATCATTTTTCTTGCTGACTTAAAGCGATAAGTGAGTTCAATCTAATAATTGTTACAACAGCATATATTTTCCACAGCACTGTATTGCTTCTTGGCATATCTGCAAAACAATTTCTCAATCTTATAATGACCAAAATTGCAGACTTAATTTCTATTTTAGCATATGATGCAAATTAGTAGCATATTGGTATAGTTGGTTAATTTTTTATTGTGAGAACAATATATCAGATGAGGATCTCCAGTGACTCCTAGTGGGTAAATGGAGTCTGCTAGAGTTTATGTACAGTTTTGGACCCATTAAAGTAAATATATGAGAGAGACTTCCACTTTAAGATGGCATATTAAAGGCAGCCTCCATGTGACATGGTGAAACAAAGGAATTAGAACAGGAAACAATGGAGACTTTCTGAAGAAAGGTCTGGAATAGAACAAAAACCACAGAGGAGATTGTGAGGTGGCCCTAAGTTGCTGAATGGAATTGAACAATGAGAGAGACTGAGCAGAACAAACCTCAAACCCTGGCTTTAAGAGGGGTGGGTAGGGAAATGGACCTTTCATGCAAAGAGGTAAGCCAGATGGCCCTGCCCACCAGAATGGCAGTCCCACAGGACAAGATCATAGTCTTTGAATCCATTGAATTCTTCTGGGAATTTGGTGATTCAGTGGTTCCTCCTAACATGGGTTTCACCATTAGAGACTCTCTTTCACACATTCTATGTCTCAGAAGGCCATGACCCAGTGCCATCTTGAGAGGGAGCCTATGATATGAGACTGAGCTACCCTGGAGGGGCTGAAAACAAAGAATTATCACTAGTAGAGAGCCTGGGAGTGATTTACCACAACTCCAGCATGCTACACAGTGGCAGGAGGCAATTATAGTGAGGGGGAAGATGGGGGGCAGACACACTGAGAGGTTAAGGAAGCAAAAGGTTTGGGAAAGTTGCTCAGAAGCAAGCCCCAAACCCAGGGAGAGGAGAAAACTCCATCTTCTGATGGGTACTACAGAGACTGTCAACTCTGAGTCATGGTCAGATAAAAAGACTCCATCCTCAACTGAATACCACCTCAACCTAACAAAGTCCAATATTAGAGGCAACAGGAAGAAGCCCTTCCAGTATTTTTCTTCTTCTTTTTTAATATTTTTCTTTCTTCCCGTTTTCTGGGAATTGAACACAGGGCTTTATGTGAAGTGCTGTGGCACTGTGCAGAACCTCTAGCCTTTTTCTTCTTTTTGCTTGAGACCTTGAATTGCACAGGCTGCCTCTTGTCTGGAGCCCAAGACTTTCCTGCCTTAACCTCCAGAAACACTGGAGATGCAGGGTAGCGAGTCAGTGTCTGGCTTTTTTTCTTTTTCCTTTTCATTTTTTTTCCTATTTTACATTTTTCATTATTAGTTTTCATTTTCTCATTTATCTTTTTTAATGTAATTTTTATTTTTTCATATTTTCTGCCTGTGTATCTCTCTTTTTCCCTTTATACTTTAGATCTCTTAGGGTTACTACTTTCTGTTGCTCTGCACATTGTTGGTTTTAGGTGCCATTAATTAGAGTCCAATTCACAGTGACCCTATGTATAGCAGACTGAAACACCATCTGATTCTGTGCCAGGCACACAATATTATTTATGTTTAAGCCCACTGTTGCTGACACTGTGTCAGTCCATCTAATGGAGGGATTTACTTTTTTACATTGGCCTGCCACTCTCCCAAACATGATGTCCTTCTCCAGGGATTGGTCCCTCCTGACTATATGACCAAAATAAATAAGACTCAGTCTAGCCATTCTTGCTTCCAAGGAACACTCTGGTCACACTTCTTCTAGGACAGATCTGTTTGTTCTTTTGGTAGTCCATGTTATATTCAATATTTGTCTCCAGCACCATAATTCAAAAGCATCATTTCTTATCCTATCTCCCTTCTTCTATGTCCAGCTATCACAAACATATGGTAAGACTGAGAATATCATGGAATGAGTCAGGTGCACCTTTATCTTCAATGTGACATCTTTACTTTTTAATATTTTAAAGAGATCTTTTGCCACAGATTTTCCCAAAATAATGTTTTTTTTTAATTTTATTTCTTGACTGCTGCTTCTATAGGTGTTGATTGTAGGACCAAGTAAAGCAAAATTCTGGACAACCTCAATGTTTTCACCATTTATTGTGAAGTTGCATACTGACCCATTTGTAAGGATTTTTGTTTTGTTGATGTTCAGTCACAATCCATACTGAAGACTATGTTCTTTGATCTTCATCAGTAAATGTTTCAAATCTTCATTTTCAGCAAACAGAGTTGTGCCATCTACAAAATGCAGATTGTTAATGAGTCTTCTTCCAATCCTGATGTTGTGTTCTTCTTTATAATGTCCAGCTTCTCAGATTATTTGCTCAGCCTCAAAATTGAAGATATGGTGAAAGGATACAGGCTTGATGCACAACTTTCTCAACTTTAAACCAAGCAGTATTCCCTTGTTCTGTTTGAACGACTGCCTCCTGGTCCATGTATAGATTCCTCATGAGTACAATTACATGCTCTGGTATTCCCATTCCCAGATGCTCCTATCCAAGTACTAAACTTGCCTGACCATGCATAGTTTCCAAAATCTGATGAGATCATATGCCACAATGGTATGGCTGCAGGTATTCCTCTGCATATGGTTACTTAATTCTATTTATATGTCTTTTTCCAAATTGTGAAATAATTTTTTTAATCTTTTGCTCCTTTTTTCTCCCTCTTCCTAACAGGCACTTGCCTTTTAGAGCTTCTTTTTCCTTTGTTTTACTTTACCTTTAAGACATCCTTCTGTCTTCCCTTTCTCTACCCCCCACCTTCCTACCTCAGGTTAATACTATTTATAACTTCAACCTAAATATGTTGTAACTTCATATCTTACTCTATATTATTGTTGCCAGTCTTTGTTCTATAGGCATTGGTGGTATAGATGTTGGCTTTAAGTGATTTTAAGTGTATTTCTATATCTGATTTGGTTGGGTATTGTACCTAGATACAGTATCCAACTCTCCCCTCTCTAAGAGTGACATTGGAGCTTATGATGTCGAGAGGGCTGCTTACTAAGAAGACCCCCCAAAAAATCAGAAAGTGATATCCACCACTACAAATACACAAATCACGCATCAGAAACACAAGAAACATGAAAAAGCAAGGCCACACATCTATTCCAAAATACATTATTCTTTAACCACTGACTCCAAAGATTCTGAATTAGAAATGTCAGACAAATAATTTAAAGGTCTACTTGTAACAATAACCAATTACTTTAAAGGAGACATAAACAAGCAAATGAAAAAGAAATCAGTACAAGACCTATGTCAGAAAGTCACTAGTGTAGGAGACAAAGTCAGCAAAATGAATGAGAAATTCACCAGAGAATTTGAGATTTTGAAAACAAATAGAAGTTTTGGCGGTGAAGAATTCAATAAACTAAATAAAAAGCACAGGGAAAGGCATCTCCAATAGACTAGATGAAGCAGAAGTTAAAATATCAGGGATGGAAGATAAGGAGAAAATACTACCTTCAGGTATCAACAAAGAAAAAAATAAAAGAACATGACCAAAAATTGCAAGAACATTGGAATATGATGAAGAGATCAAGCCTAAGAATCCATAGGGTAGAAGAAAAAGCTGAGATTAAAAAAAAAAAAACTAAAGGCATAGAAAATTTATTCAGTGAAATTATAGCAGCAAATTTCCCAAACCTGGGGAAAGCAATGGACATTTAATCACAAGAGGCATTTAGAACACCAAGTAGACATGACCAGGAAAGAATCTCCCCATGACATACAATAATGAAAATGCCAAGTTTACAGAAGAAACAATATTAAATCCTGCAAGAACAAAACACTAACCCATCTACAAAGGACAGCCCATGAGGATTATGTCAGACCTCTCAGCACAAACACTAAAATATATAAAAACATAGAATGACATATTTCTAGCACTGAAAGTAAGTGCCAACCAAAATTATATATCTATCAAATTAATCATTCAAAACTAATGGAGAGGAGAGGGGTCAAGAGGGCAGATTAACAACATACCCCAAAAGACCAAGTGAAATAGGAGAACTGAAAATAGTAGTATGTAGAATTTCTACCAGAGAGAAATGCCAAAAAGAGAGGTAAAAGAAAAAAAATCATTGTGAGTTGGGTAGTCTCAACTGCAGATAAAAAGAAGAAAAACAACATAGGAGGACATAGAGGGAATGCCACCACCACTGAAGCACAGAGTGTCCCAGTGGGTGAGGACAACCAACACATTTGCAGGTAATTGGAAGACCCCTGCATTGCAGAGCAGACAAAAAGAAGCCGATTGCTGAACAGGGGCTTTGGGTACATACTACCATAGTGCCAGTGGGGAATGGGCAAATGCCCAAGTATAGTCTGAGAGGCAAAGGGACTCAATCTTTCATGCCCCCCAACAGCCTTGTTCACTTAAGGAGTCATAGCCATTAGATGCATCTGTGAACCACACTATAGCCCAATTAAAAGAATGTTGAGGCAAACTGCCAGGTGCCCAGAGAAGTTGGTTGCTACTAAGTGCACTCCAGCAATGTGGAATTCCCAGTTGGCCTGACCTCCACTACAGCAGTGTACAACAGGCCTTGAACAAGTGATCGTAAGGAACTGACTGTGTCTCTGTAGGCAGAGAGACTCAAATGCAGACAAATGTGGAGGAACAGAGAGGCTTTAGGGACTTAGGAAGGTGAAGTGCCTGAAGCTGGACTAACCTCCAAACAGATAAACACCTGATTGGGCTCTTAACCCAACTAGAGGAGTAGAGCACAGTTGGGCATCCCCCAGATGCAAAATTTCCCCAGGCCACTGCAATGGATGACCCAGACCTAGTTAGCTAAGCTGTAGCCACAGTGGGGAGATAGAACTAGGCAAGAAGTTGGGCAGTATATACGACCTGCAAACTGGCTTCTAGTGGCTCAGTTCTTAGGGTCCCAGTGGGGATGAGACAGTGGGCCCACATCCCACGGGTGTATGGATGGATTTGGAGGGCATGTACTCACTCTGAGAATGGATCTGGAACTGTGGTAGGGAATAAGGGCTGGGCCTGCTGTTTAGCAACATCCAGAGGGCAGGCAGGATTAACAAGGAACCAGATGACTAACACCTACACTGAACCAATCATCATGAGTGGGTCTGGGTTTGGATTAGTTTCTCTCTCTCTCTCTCTCTCTCTCTCTCTCTCTCTCTCTCTCTCTCTCTCCTTCTTTCTTTTGTATGCGTGTATGTTCCTGATTTTCGATTTCTTGCTTGTTGCTTTATTGTTATATTGTGTTAGTTTTTCTTTTGTTCTCTTTTTTGCTTTCCTCTATATCACTTTCTCTCTTCCTCTACTTTAAACTGGTACATTTTTTCATCCTTCTCACTAGTCATAATTTTTAAACATTATTCTTTCTAGGTTACCCCAGTCAATGAATACACTTCCAAAATGTATTTGTCAAAACCAAAAAGGACATCTCCCATTCTGGAACGTTTGTTGTTGTTGATAGGTGCTATCAAGTTGAGTCTGGCTCATAGAAACCCTATGTATAACAGAATTATACAATCTCTGACACTGTGTCATGGCCAGCATTATGTAAATGCTTCTCTGCTATTCACTGGGTTTTCAATGGCTGGTTGTTTCAGGATTGTTATGGGAGTAAGCAGTAAGGTCCTTCCCCTATTTTTGCATACTAAGGATCGAACTAAGGGCCTCAGAGCATGCAAAGAAAGCACTCAACCAACTGAGGTGAACCCTAGCCATGGAACGTTTATATAACTACACATATAAGGAAAAAGTAAATTTGACCACTTTTTTCTCGCTCATACTCCAATACACTCACCTCTGCTTGTTCTTCCTCTGTACCCCAATCAAATCCTATTCTTTTCCCTAGTCTCCACCCAACTATCAGACCTTCACCTTCCTGTCATCAGTACCTATAATATACTCAGTATTCACCCCAAAACCTATCCATCACTATCCCTACCAACCTCTTCACACATATATTTTCTCACAGAACAACAGGACTAAAACAAGATCAACCATAATTATAAAAGTGAGATCAGATGAACCTATTAACTTAGCGGCAGAATGTTCCTATATTCTGAGTGGTATCAGGGAACAGTCTGCAACCGTAGCCCTGTGGCATCTGATCCCGTCAGATCTCAGAAGGTAAGCACGGTCAGGCCTGGTTACTACTTGGATGGGAAACCACCTGGGAACACCAGATACTGTAGGCTTGAGAGAAGGACCCGGCAACCCACTCCCAAAAATCAATCTGTCATTGAAAACCCTAAGAATAGCAGAGAAGCACTGACAAAATGTTTCACCTGTTGTATGTAGGCTTGCTGTGAGTCAGATACTGACTTGATGGCACCTATCAACAAACAACAACCAGGGAACAAGATCTCAAATGCTGTTGTTATGTGCCATTGAGTCATGTCTGACTCACAGTGACCCTATGTACAACAAAATCAAAAGACTCCCCAATACTGTGCCATGCACATGATCTTTTTTGGGTTTAAGCCTATTGTTGCAGATACTGTGTCAATCCATCTAGTTCAGAGTATTCCTTTTCTTCATTGACCCACCACTATCCCAAACATCATGTCCTTTTCAAGGGATTAGTCTCTGCTGACATGTCCAAAATGTGTAAGATGCAGTTTAGTCATTCTTGCATCCAAGGAGGACTCCCGTTGCACTTCTTCTAAGATGAGTCTATTGGTGATTTTTGCAGTCCATGATATGCTCAATATTCTTCTCCAGCACTATAATTCAAAAGCATCATTTCATTGACTGTCTCCTGTATTCACCGTCTAGTTTTCCAAACCATATGGTGTGACTGAAAATATCATAGTTTGAGGCAGGCACACCTTTGTCTTCAATGAGAAATTATTATATTTCAACACTTTAAAGAGGTCTTTTAACAGCAGCTTTTCCCAATGCAATGCATCTTTTGATTTCTTGACTGCTGCTTCTGTGGGTGGATTGATGGTGGTGGTGGTGTTAGGTGCTGTCAAGTCAGATCCAAATCATAGCAACACTCATACAGTGTTCAATAGCTGATTGTTTTGGAATTGTTTGGGGAGTGGACTGCCATGTCCTTCTCCCAGGGCCTCAGAGAGGGCACAGTGGCACTCTACCAACTGAGCTAAACCACAGCCTGGTATTGATTGTAGAACTAGGTAAAGCAAAATGTTGGACAATATCTGTCTTTTCTCCTCTTATCATGATGTTGCTTACTGACCCAATAGCAAGGATTTTTATATTCTTAATGTTGAGGTACAATCCATACTGAAGGTTGTGTTCTTTGATATTCATCGGTAAAAGTTTCAAATCCTCTTCACTTTCAGCAAGGAAAGTTGTGTCATCTGCATAATGCAGGTTCTTAATGAGTCTTCCTCTAATCCTGATTTCATATTCATTTTTATAAAGTACAACTTCTCAGGTTATTTGCTCAGCATAGAGATTGAAGAAGCATGGTGAGAGGATAGGACCCTGTCGCACACCTTTCCTGACTTTAAACAAAGCAGTATTTCCTTGTTCTGTTTGAATGATTGCCTCCTAGTCCATGTACAGATTCCTCATGAGTACAGCAAAGTGTTATAGTATTCCCATTATTCACAATGTTATCCACAATTTATTGTGATCCACACAGTCAAATGCCTTTGCATGGTCAATAAAATATAGATATACATAATCTGGTATTCTCTGCTTTCAGTCAGTATCCATCTGAAATCAGCAATGATATGTGCCGCAGTGCAAGCCCATCTGAATCTGGCTTGATTTTCTGTCAATATACTTCTGTAGTTGGTTTTGAGTGATGTTTAATAAAATTTTGCTTGCATGTGATATTCATGATACCATTCAATAGTTTCCACGTTCTTCTGGATACCCTTTCTTGGGAATAGGCACAAATATGTATCTCTTCCAGTCAGTTGGCCAGGTAGCTGTTTTCTAAATCTTTTGGTATAAACAAGTGAGCACCTCCAGTGCTGTGTCTGTTTGCTGAAGCATCTCCATTGGTATTTCATTAATTCCTGGAGCCTTGTTTTTCCCATGCCTTCACAAAAGCTTTCACTTCTTCATTCAATTCCACTGGTTCCAGATCACATGCAACCACTTGGTATAATGACTCTGTATATTCCTTCCATTCTCTTTTGGTGTTTCCTGTGTCATTCAATATTTTCCCTGAAGAATCTATTGTTATTGCCACTCAAGCCTTGAATTTTTTCTCAAAGGAAGGCATTAAGCCAAGGATAAGCCCAAACATATAAGCCAGTAATAACCAGACTAAAGAATTCCCCAAACTCAACTTAAAACCATAAGAAATATGAAAAACAACACAAAGAAGATAACCCTAATGACCATAATCCTTCAATAAATGAATCTAAAGACACTCAAATACTGGATATATCAGGAAAAGAATTTAGAAGGCTGTTTATAAGAATGTTAACAGAACTCAAAAATAGTACATGCAAATAGATGAATGCAATTAAAGCACTGACAAAAATTATCCAACTGACAAGAAAAATTAAGGAGAGAAACTGAGATCCTGAAAAAGAATCAAACATAAATCCTGTATCTAAAAAACACAGTTGATCAAATAAAAGTGATAGTAGGATCTAATGTTTCCAGATTGGAAGAAGTATAAAACAAAATATGAAACAGAACAAAATGTTACAGAGCTTCCTTATTCAGATATCAAAGACAAAAAGATGAAACTATATGATATTTTCAAGAAGAATTTGATAGAATAAAGAGACATAACCTGTGAATACATAGGCACGAGAAGGAGCTGAAACTAAAAACATAGAAAATCTACTCAATGAAATAATAACTGAAAACCCCCAAAACCTAAGATAAGAAAAATATACTCAAACCACAGAGGCATCCAGAATGCCAAATAAAGTAGATCAGAATAGATCTTCTCCATGTCACATTATACTTGTAAGACTAAATCTACAAGGCAAAGAGACAATTTTAAAGGCTGCAAGAGAAAAATGTCAACTCACTTAAAAAGACAAACCCAACAGAATAACAGCTGATTTCTCAACATCAATGTTTTGTAAAGGCAAGAAAAGCATGGTCAGACATTTTTCAAGTCGTCAAAACAAGCAATTGCCAACCCAAAACAAAATCTCCTGCAAATTTATCCTTTAAAATAGATGGAGAGAATTAGACTCTCTGTGATATACACAATTTTAAGCAATTCTCCCCCACAAAACCAGCACTGCAGAGGATCCTTAAAGAAATGCTACATGCAGAAAAAGAAAGACAAACCTAAATGCAGGACCACAATGAATGAATAAAATATATGAGGGGAATGTATGAACAAAACAAGCTAATTAAGAAGAAAGGAAACATAACCTAATAAATCATCAGAGCCCCAGCATGAAAATGTGACAAAGTGAAGAAAAAACAACTCAAAACCCAATAGAGAAACAAACAACAAAAAAAAAAAATGCAGAATACTAAACTCCTCTCATAGAAATTGTCTTAACTCATCATTTAAAAAATAACAATTGGCCAACTGGATTAAAAAAAAAAAACCTTTGATATGTGGAATTAAGGAGACTCAACTCATCCATAAGGACCAAAGTAGATTGAAAATGAAAGGTTAGAAAAATATATACCAATTATATGGTAATAAAAAAAACAGTGGTAGCTACACTAATAACTGACAAACTTGACTTCAACTTCAAACTAACCAGAAGAGACAAAGAAGTTCACTACATAATAATAAAGGGAACAATCAAACAAGAAGACATAATACTAGTCAATATCTATGCACCAAACATAGGAACATCTAACTTCATGAAACAAACTTTACTGGAAATAAAGGAGTACATATGTTCAGATACAATACTAAGGAGAGAACTCAATATCCCACTCTTTTCAATAGAAAGGTCATCAAAACAAAAAAAAATCAACAAAGAAATGACAGACTGAAACAACACCATAGAACAAAGGGACCTAGGGAATGTCTACAGAATATTCCACCCAACAGAGGCAGAATACACATTCTTTTCAGCACCACAAAGAAATTTTCTAAAATAGACCACATTTTTGTTCACAAAAAAATGCCTCAAAATACACAGAAAAATTGGAATCACATCTCCTGTACCTTATCAGGTTACAGTGGATTAAAACTAGAAGTCAAAATCAAATATAAACACAAATACAGACGGATTATATGATACATTTCTGAATGATCAATGGGTAATTGAAGAAATCAGAAATGAAATTAAAGTTTCTTCAATCAAATGGCAATGAAAACACAACCTGCCAAAATCTATGGATAAAGCAAAGATAGTTCTAAGAAGGTTCCTAACCATAATGCCTACCTTAAAAATTAGGGAAGACCCAATTAAATACCTTAATGATACATGTCAAGACACTAGAAAGACAGCAATAAGCCAATTCCAAAACTAGCATACAAAAAAATAATAACAATTAACATTAAGGCAGAAATTAACAAAATAGAAATTAAAAGTACAACAAAAAAAAAAAATCAATGAACCTAAGAGTTGGTTCTTTCAAAAAATGTACAAAATAGACACTCCCTTAGCCAAACTCACCAAAAAAGATATAAAAGGTCCAAACTAATAAAATTAGGTATGAAAAAAGGTATAGGACAACTGATACCAATGAAATACAGAAGATCATCAAAGAATATTTTGAGAAGTTGTATTCCCCAAGAAATGAAAATACAGAAGAAATGGATAAACTTAACACTTATGACCTACAAAAACTAAATTCCCAAATATATAAACAAATTAAACATCTCTATAACAAGAAATGAAATTTTCCGGAAAAGGAAAAGCCCGATCATGATGGGTTCACAGCTGTATTCTATCAAACCTTTAATGAAGTATTAATGCTTCTTCTCCTCAAACCATTTAATAAAATAAAAAGGGAAAGTATACTTCCAAGTTCATTCTACAAAGCCATTATCACTTTGATACTGAAACCTCATAAGGACATTACAAAAAAAAGAGAACATTAGACCAATTTCCTTAATGAATATCAATGCAAAAATCCTCAATAAAATTCTTGCAAACTCAATACAACAAATTCAAAAAGGATAATACACTACAGTCAGGTGGGCTTCATTCCACTGATGCAAGGCTGTTTCAACATATGCAAATCAATTAATGTAATTCAACATATCAAGAGACTTCCAGACAGAAATCACATGATCATCTCAATCAATGCAGAAAAATATTTGACTAAGTTCAACATGACCTCATGAAAAAAGTAATGAAGAAACTGGGTACAGAAGGAACATACCTCAACATCATAAAGGCTATATTTGAAAAACTTATAGCCAGCATCATATAAATGAGGAAAAATTGAAAGCATTGCCTCTAAGATAAAGAAGAGGACAAGGATTTCCAATTTCTCCTCCTATTCAGTATGGTTTTTAAAGTCTTAGCCAGAATGATAAGGCAAAAGAAAGAAATAAAAGGAATACAAATAATGAAAAGAGACAAGAATTTCTACTTTCTCCACTCATATTCAATAAGGTGATTGAAGTCCTAGCCTAAGCCATCAAGCATGAGAAAGAAATAAAAGGAATGCAAATAATGAAAAGAGAGGTCAAATTATCCCTATTTGCCAATTTCATGACCCTATATCTAAAGAACACTAAAGAGTCCACTAGGAAACCCTTAGAACGAATTAATTCCTTCAGTGGAGTAGCAAGATAAAAAATTAATACTCAAAAATCAGTAGCATTCCTTTACACCAATAGTGAACAGCAAGAGAAAAATATCAAAACAATCCCACCCACAATAGCCCATCAAAAAACCAAATATTTAGGAATCAATTTACCTAAAGACCTATCAATGCAAACTTCGAAACCCTAAGGAAAGAAATTGCAGAAGATACTAGAAAATAGAAAGACCTCCATTGCTCATGGATTAGAATTAATATTGTGAATATGGTTATACTGCCAAAAGCAATCTACAGATTCAATGCAATTCTCAGCAAAATCCCAATGATATATTTCACAAAATTAATTCTTCAGACCTATGAGCAATCTCATGGAGCAAAAATCAGTGTAGGAGGCATCACAATACCTGACTTCAAACTATACTGCAGGGCCATAGTGGCAAAAACTGCTTGGTACTGGCACAAAACTATGCATGAAGATCAACAGAACAAAATAGAAGACCCAGATATATATCCATACAACTGTAGCCACCTGATCTTTGATGAAGGGCCAAAGGCATACATTGGAGAAAAGAGCCTTTTCAACAAATGGAACTGGGAAAACTGGATATCCATAAATAAAAGAATGAAAGTAGACTTCTATCTCTCAAGCTGTACAAGAATCAGCTCAAAATGGATCAAAGACCTCAACATAAAACAGGAGACCTTAAAACTTCTAGGAGAAAAGACAGGCGAAACACTCCAATACATAGGGATAGGCAAGTACTTCCATAACAAGACTCCAATTGCTAAGGAAATTGCACTGGGAAATTACAAAAGGGATTACATAAAACTAAAAAGCTTCTGTACAGCAAAGGAATCAATAGAGTAAAGAAAGAGTCCAGAGAGAAGAAGAAATTCTTTGCATGCTATAGATCTGACAGAGTATTACTTCCTAGTATATACAAAGAATTCAAGAAATTAAGCACCAAAATAAGAAATAAGCTAATAAATACATGGACAATGGACCTGAACACACAATTCTCAAAAGAAGAATGCAAATGGCCAATAAGCACATAAAAATAATTGAAGTAAATAATCCCAGAGCCCTAACTGAGAGACACTCTAAGAAGTGGGAGAAGTCTATGTGTAAGGTAAATTGAAAACTTCCCAGAGGATAAAGAGAGTGCTCTGAATCATATCTAATTAACTTATCCTGGAGGCAAGCTGCCAGTGGGTCTGAGATACTGGGGGCTACAGTGAGTACCCCAACAACTTGGACCCCTCAGGAAGCATGTCTTCTGCCAGGGCACTGAGCAGGTCCCAAAGGAGACTTGTCCAGGCTGGTACTGGAGAGTGGAACCCAAACACCTACATTGAGGGCAGAAAACTGCAGTAAGTATCCACAAATGGGATTACATGAAACTAAAAATCTTCTGTGCAACAAAGGAAACAACAGAGTAAAGGGAGAGCCCACAGAATGGGAGAAAATCTTTGCATCCCACACATCTGACAAGGGAACAAATTCTAGAATATACAAAGAACTTAAGAAACCAAACACTAAGACAACAAATAACCCAATAGATAAGGGGGCAATGGAACAGAACAGAAAGTTCTCATATGAAGAACTATCAATAACCAAGAAATACAAGAAAAAAATCCCTAGCCATTATGGAAATGCAATCAAACAACACTGAGATTCCATCTCTCTCCAGTAAGAGTGGCCAAGATCAACAAAACAAATAATAACAAATGCTGGTGAAGATGCAGAGAAAGAGGAATGCTTTTAAACTGTTGGTGGGAATATAAATTAGTTCAACCACTTTGAAAATCAATATGGGGGTACCTTAGAAAACTAAGACTAGAATGGCCATACAATCCAGTTATGCCATTTCTGGGGATATACCCAAAAGAAGATAAGACATCATGCCACAGGAACATCTGCACTTCCATATTTAATGCAGCACTCTTCACAATCTCAAGGATATGGAATTAACCAAGATATTCTTTAACAGAGGAATGGATTGAAAGATTATGGTATACATGCACAATGAAATATTACTCAGCAATAAAGAAGAATAAAATGATGTTATGCATCATAATGGGTAGGACTGGAGAACATCACCTGAAATGAAATTAACCCAGACCTAAAAAGAGAAAATACCCTGTGTTCTCACTCATATGTGGGAGCTGGATCAAATTAAAAAGAAAAAACTATACATATGTTTTTGTTAAGTGCTGTTGAGTCAGTGTCCAACTCATAGTGACCCTACATAAAACAGGACAAACAGTATTGTTAGTGCTTTTCTGCTATTCATAGGGTTTTCAATGGCTCAATCTTTTTTGGGAGTGGGTTACCAGTTCCTTCTCCCAAGCCCACAGCACCTGGTGTTCCATGGTAACCTCCCATCCTAGTACTAACCAGGCCTGACCCCGCTTAGTTTCCGAGATCCGATGAGATAGGATGACACAGTGGTATTTTCTGCAGGCTCATAACATATGTAGATATATTAAAATGAATAATCATACATATCTATGAGGGAGTAGGACCTGGCGAGCCACTCCCAAAACAACTAGCCATTGAAAACCCTATGGATAGCAAAGAGACACTGTCAGGTATAGTGCCAGAAAATGAAGCCCCCAGGTTGGAAGGCACTCAAAAGACTACTGGGGAAGAGTTGCCTCCTCCAAGTAGAGTCTATCATGATGACAGAAATGGAGTAAAGCCCCAGGGTGCTCAACTTCCTGATGTGGCACAACTCAAAATGAGGAGAAACAACTGTAAATATCCATTAATAATTGGAACATGGAATGTACGTAGTATGAATCTAGGCAAATTAGAAATTGTTAAAAGAGAAATGGAGCACATAAACATTGACATTCTAGGCATCAGTGAGCTAAAATGGATCAGCATGGGCCATTTTGAGTCAGACAATCATATGGTCTACTATGCTGGGAATGATAAACTAAAGAGAAATGGGGTTGCATTCATCATCAAAAAAGACACTTCAAGATCCGTCATGAAATACAATGTTGTCAGTGATAGAATAATTTCCATACGCCTACAAGGAAGGCCAGTTGATATGACTATTATTCAAATTTATGCACCCACCACTAAGGCCACAAATGAAGAAAGGGAAGACTTCTATCAGCTTCTGCAATCTGAAATAGATCAAACATGCAATCAAAACATACCGATAATCACTGGTGACTGGAATGCAAAGGTTGGAAACAAAGAAGAAGGCTCAGTAGTTGGAAAATATGGTCTTGGTGACAGAAACGAAGCTGGAGATCGCATGATAGAATTTTGTCTGACCAATGACCTTTTCATTGCAAATACATTTTTTCCAACATCATAAACGGAGACTATACACATGGACTTCACCAAATGGAACATACAGGAATCAAATTGACTACATATGTGGAAAGAGACAATGGAAAAGCTCCATACAAAATGTCAAAACAAGACCAGGTGCTGACTGTGGATCAGACCATCAACTTCTCATATGCAAGTTCAAACTGAAGCTGAAGAAAATTAGAACAAGTATATGAGAGCCACGGTATGACCTTGAGTATACCCCACCTGAGTTCAGAGACCACCTCAAAAATAGGTTTAATGCATTAGACACAAATGATAGGAGACCAGAAGAGTTGGGGCATGACATAAAATAAATCATTCAAGAATGAAGCAAAAAGTTCTTAAAAAGACAAGAAATAAAGAAAAGACCAAATTACATGTCAAAAGAGACACATGACTTTGTCCTCGAACGTTGAGCAGCTAAAGCAAAAGGAAGACATGATGAAGTTAAGGAACTAAATAGAGGATTTCAGAAGGCAGCTAGAGAAGACAGAAACAAATATTATAATAACATGTGCAAGGAGCTGGAGGCAGAAAACCAAAAGGGAAGAACATGCTCTGTGTTTCTCAAGCTTAAGGAAGTGAAGAAAAAATTCAAGCTTCGAGTGGCAGTAGTGAAAGTTTCTACAGGGAAAATATTAAATGATGCGGGAAACATCAAAAGAAGATGGGAAGAATACACAGAGTCATTATACAGGAAAGAATTGGTAGATGACCAACCATTCCAAGAGGTTGCATATGAAGAGAAACCCATGGTATTGAAGGACGAAGTGGAAGCTGCCTTGAAAGAACTGGTGAATCACAAGGCTCCAGGAATTGATGGAATACCAACAGAGATGTTTCAACAAACAGACACAGCACTGGAGGTGTTAACATGTTTATGCCAACAGATTTGGAAAACAGCTACTTGGCCAACTGACTGGAAGAGATCCATATTTGTGCCTATTCCCAAAAAAGGAGATCCAACTGAATGTGCAAACTATCAGAAAATATCATTAATATCACACACCAGCAAAATTCTACTAAAGATCATTCAGAAGTGACTGCAGCAGTATATAGACAGGGAATTACCAGAATATCAAGCGGGATTCAGAAGAGGGTGGGGAACCAGGGACATCATTGCTGATGTCAGGTGGATATTAGCTGAAAGCAGAGAATATCAAAAAGATGTCTATCTATGTTTTATTGACTATGCAAAGGTATTTCATTGTGTGGATCATAACAAATTATGGATAACACTTCAGAAAATGGGAATACCAGAACACCTAATTGTGCTCATGAGAAATCTGTACAAGAACCAGGAGGCAGTTGTTTGAATAGAACAAGGAAACTCTGAGTGGTTTAAAGTTGAGAAAGGTGTGCATCAGGGCTGTATACTTTCAACCTATTTCTTCAATTTATACGCTGAGCAAATAATCCGAGAAGCTGGACTTTATGAGGAAGAACGCAGCATCAGGATTGGAGGAAGAGAGGGGCGGAGGCAAGATGGCGGGCAGATAACACACGGCTTCTGTTCTGGAGCAATGGGAAGCCTCGATTAGGGGTTTAAAACTCAAATTGAATAAATAGAAACAGTGATAGTTTAGTTTGAGAGATAGAGAATGAAACTAGGCGTACACTGAAATCAAGGATTAGGCTTCAGAGGAGCTACACAGTGGCGAGCAGCAGGACCACCGCCATTTCACCATCACACAGACGGCGGATAGAATCCCAGAGACTTGGAGGGGACTTGGTGCACATGCACCCACGGGGACGGACCCAGCACGGAGTGCAACCTTGGCAGCACACTCTCACCACACCTGCGGGACACAGACTGCAGATCCTAGGTGAGTCACTTGAGGGGGCACACGGACACCCTCCATAGTGTCCACAGAGTGAACAGGGAAGCGGTGCCAGCAATGCATGTCTAGAGCTGAGACTCAGCTCCCTCTCTCCTGTTGCGGCGGGTCAGGTCTACGGTCGTGAACTCCACAGAAATATGAGCACACATATACCCGGATTCCAGACACACCAGAGGTGAGCCCAAATCACCCCACTGTACTGTGGAGAAATCTGGGGTTTGTGGAGGCCACTAAGCCCTGCGCAGATGGAGAGCTCCTTTTCGGCAGAGCCTAGTGGCACAGTTGGCCACAGGCAGAGCAGTTCCAAGCGTGATCTCAGCACACAACAAAATCTGTTTCAGATTCCCTCTGGGTTGGCAGGAGAGCATCCCGCCCACAAGAAGATATGGTCCTCCCAAGTGGGCGGAAAACCCTGCAATAAAAACTCCACGATAGCAGCCATATTCCCCCCATGCTGTAGGTTTTGGAGAGGAAATCTCTGATTTGGGGAATTGGCGCCCTATCTGCGTGGGACAGGGAGAACTCCAGGGAAGACCCCACAGGTTCCACTGCCTCTCAAGCAATACAATAGTCACAGAATATTTCATGGAACAGTCTCTTTGGGCACTCAGGGCTCCAATAAAATCCAGGTTATTATGAAGAGTTTGGCTATATGGACCCAATAAGATCGACGGTTACTGCGGATTGTGTGGAAATACTGCCACCCTGAGCTCTGTTGGGAGCATTGCACCCTGCATTATCAACTCCACCTGGTCGAACTGGGTGTAACCAGTTCAGACTCCACCTCCAAGATAATATGTTTGTACTGTTAACAGGGGTTAACCCAGGGTCTTGAGCCTGCTTCCTTTGTGGAAGCTGGACCGACACTCTGTGCCCCCAGCCCATATATTTTTTGCTTTTTGAGACAGGCTCTTGCTGGGCTGCACATATCTCGGACTTGCGAACCTCCTGCCTCCATCCCCCAAGCCACTGGGATTCCAGGCGTCTATCAGTGCACCTGACTACAAGAGTTGTTATATGTATGTGGGAGCATCTATGTGTGAGGTCTGGAATTTTATTTTATTTTATATTTTATTCTATTTTTTCTTTTCTTTTTATTTTACATTTTTTAATTTTAATTTTATTTTTATTTTATTATTATTATAATTTTTTTTCTTTCTTCTATGGGGGTTTGAATTCAGGGCTCTGTGCCTGCTTCTCTGGTAGGTGCTGGACCACTGCGCTGCACCCCAGGACCCCTTTTTTTTTTTTCTTTTTGAGACAGGGTCTAATTGGGTTGCACAGAAATCAGGCTGGCATCCCTCCTGCCTCCGACTCCCAAGCCATTGGGATTGCAGGTGTGCACCACCGCACACGACTACAAGTGTTTTTATTAGTGTCGGGGAGAGTGTATATGTGAGTTTTGCCTCGTTTTTATTCTTTCTTTCTTTTCTTTCTTTCTTTTCCTTTTTATTTTTCTCTTTTTCTTCCCTATTTTTCTTCCTTTCTTCTTTTACTCCCCTCTTTCTATCCTCCTTCTCTATTTCTTAAGCTATATATGTGTCATTGTTTTAATCATTTATCCCTTAAACCTTAACCTTAATATTAATTTTGACAGTAATTTCTATTAGCCTCTGTTCTCTACCTCCTCCTTCCACCTCTTCTATCACCAGAACCCCCCCCCTTTTCTCACCCCACAGAAGAGAAACAGAATCTATCGCCTCCCTAACCCTTACCCCCCCTGGAGTCAGACTGGTAGATTCTGTTTCCCGGACCACATCATGGGAAAATCAAGTAAAACTACAAAAACCACAAGGGGGCAGGATGGAGCTGAAGGCTCCACAGATCATACACTCCCAAAGGATCACTCCAACGACTCACAATTCTTAGAGATCTCTGAGTCGGAGTTCAGAGTCATGGTAATAAGCATGCTAAGAGAAATAAAGACAAATACTAAAAATACACTGGAGATAATTGAAAGAAAGGTTTCTAATTTGGAAGCTGCTCTGTCATCCCAGTTAGAAATGATTAAGAAAAATCAAGGCACTTTGCTTGATACTCAATCCAAATTATCAGAATTGAACACAGCTAAAGAATCCTTCTCTTCAAGACAGGATGAATCAGAGTAAAGGATCTCTAAGGCAGAAGATGACATAAACGAGCTGAAGCACAAGCAATTAGAAATGGAGTCAATGATAAAAGTTTTAAAACAAGATTTCCAAGAGAACTCAGATAGAGTAAAAAAAAGAAATATAAGAATTATGGGTATTCCTGAATGAGAAGAGAGAATCACTGGAGGCCTTCACAACCTAGTAAATGATATCCTCAAGGAAAATTTCCCAAAGATAGCAAAGGAAATGGATACATACACCCCTGAGACTTTCAGTACTCCCAGGAAGGCTGACTTAAATAGATGATCCTCGAGACACATCGTGGCTTGATTTCTATCATTAGAGACCAGAGACACCATCCTGCAAGCAGCAAGACAGAAGCCCCTTATTACTTATAAAAAAACAGCCAATAAAAATTACTGCAGACTTTTCCATATCAACATTGAAAGCTAGAAAGGAATGGTCACAGGTGATTCAAATACTAAGAAAAAACAATCTCCAGCCTAGACTAATATATCCAGCAAAATTATCGTTGATAATAGATGAGGAATATAAGATATTTAATGACATTGAAGCTTTTAAGCGATATGCAACCACCAAACCAACATTGAGAGGATAATAAATCAATTATCACATCCAGGAGAGTTAAGACAACCCTACGAAGGAAATCAAAGAACCGGTTCACTGAGATGAGTCCAACACAAGAAAGGTCCAAAGCAAACATGAATCATAAATCAGTAACAGGTAATGATTGGATAAATGACAATAAATGCTCCTCAATAATCTCTATTAATGTAAATGGTCTTAACTCACCAATTAAGAGACAGAGATTGGCTAAATGGATGAAAAAACACAAACCATCAATATGTGGTATTCAAGAAACTCATCTAACTCACAAAGACGGGAATAAACTGAGAGTTAAGGGCTGGAAAAATGTATACCTAGCAGGGGGAGAAAAAAAGAAAGCAGGTGTGGCAATTTTAATTTCAGATAGATTAAATTTCACTCCGAAACTAATTAGAAGAGATAAGGATGGTCACTACATTTTAATATGAGGAACAATCGATCAAGAATCAGTAACGCTCCTTAATATCTATGCCCCAAACACAGGAGCTCCTAGCTTTATAAGACAAACTTTATGGAATATAAATTATTTTACTGGTCCAGAATCAATAAAAATGGGGGACTTTCATACCCCACTGTGTCAAGAGACAGGTCATCAAAACAAAAAATCAACAAAGAAACATCAAATCTAATCTCCACCCTAAACCGGCTGGATCTTACAGATATATACAGAATATTTCATCCACACGATGAGGAATACACATTCTTTTCAGCTCGACGTGGTACGTTTTCTAAAATAGATCATATGCTAATCCGCAAGAACACCCTCAACAAATACAAGAAAATAGAAATAATTTCATGTCCCTTATCAGATCATAATGCGATAAAATTGGAGCTCAAGAGCATGAATAATTCCAGAAACTTTACAAACTCATGGAGACTGAATAATTCACTACTGAATGACCCATGGATTGTTGATGAAATCAAATTGGAATTTAAAAAATTCCTACAATCAAATGATGA